>VNWX01001031.1:0-16959 GCA_009869905.1 Ceratophysella communis
TTTTTTTTCCTTATCTCAATTTCCAGATTCCACAATTAATGGATAAATCACCCTCAAGTGAAGTGGACACTCGGCCGGTCTCCTGTTAGAAAATTTTTTCAACTGTTATCTCATGCGGACCTCCCGTCGACCTGTTTTTGTTTTAGTTTGAACAAGATACTAGTGCTATGGAGGGGCGTTCATTTGGTGACTGTGTGTAAACAGAAGCAACTACAACTAATAATGGGGATTACTAATCAAGCTCAAAGTGCATTCCATGGGTGCAGATGAACTCAGAAAATTTTTCAACAGCTTACGGCTTGCTCAGGCTCATCCCATGATGCGATAAGAAGCCTCGTCAGTCATTTGGAGTTTTTAGTAATTACCACTTATACGTGAGTTTTGCATACAATCACTGAAGTGTGTCCACCTGCACTTTTTTTTTGTTTTTTGGGGGAATTTATATTTCGGTTTCGTTGTCTGTGATTTTTTAATAGTTAGTTTTAATTCAAATTTGTACGCTATTGTTGTATCCATGCATTGTACTATACTAGCTTCTAGTTAGAATTTAAATTATTATTGCAAGTACAATATATATGATTCCTGAGTAAATAGTGAATTAAGTCATATAGGTTGTAAGGATTAATTCAAATTTGTACTCTATTGTTGTATCCATGCATTGTACTATACTAGCTTCTAGTTAGAATTTAAATTATTATTGCAAGTACAATATATATGATTCCTGAGTAAATAGTGAATTAAGTCATGTAGGTTGTAAGGCTCATAGTTTTAAGGACTTTTGCTCGAAACTCGGAAACGAAACGTAGAGCATGGCAAACATCAACCGAAAACCAGTTAAACTCTTGTACCATAAATGCTACGAATGTTGGCAATGATTTGAAATTAATAAACAAAAAATTATTTCCACTGAGCCTGACACCGTACGACTGTCGGTGAAACAGCCAGTATTTCAACGTAGTAATTTGGCCAAAATTCAGAACGTTCGAGAAATTTAGAATGAATTGTTTCGCATGATCCTCAGGTGAAGATTTAACTAGAAAAAGATGATCAAAATATTGTACAATTGACTTTGAGCATGTAAGATCAACTTGTGTAGGTATAGAAATATTATACAAAAGCTATCTAGTTAATTTAAATTGTATTTGTAGTCGTAGAGTGAAGTGTCACTCAAAAGCAATTTAAAATGTATATACATAGTACCATATATAACAAACTTTAATGCACTCACTCCTTAAAAGGTGTATGAGCAAAAATCACGGAGAAAAGAAAGAATAAAAAAATAATTGAAAGCTTATTAAATCTGGTTCGAGTTGTCAGTTGTTAGTTTGGGCCTTAGAGTACGGCACATGCGCTTGCTAGTCGCGTCCTGCCTGAGCCAATGAGGGTTCTGCTCCGTCGTGGCTCGGCTTCTTCGAGGCGTATTTCGCACATGCATTTCACGCGCCAATATCGAACATGCCTAAGGCCCACATTAACCAAGCCGCGCGAAAAAATAAAAACGCTTTTCATGCGCCATGACATTGAATATTCCTAACTCCGAATATGACATCTGACATCACATGGGAATTCCATCAAACTGATTCAGCACAGTAATCTCAGCCTACCTGGTCTGGTCCAGAAGAATATAATGGTTTTATTCATAGAATGCAAGTCATTGAAGGGTAAATAATACAATTAATTGTGGGTAATAGCCCTACCTTGAGCTGTACAAAGAGTCATACAGGCAAATTATGCCTTTTTTATATTAATGGTTCTTGGCAGTCATATGACAGGTTGAAAATGAAATCTTATATGTCCATATGGAGTAGTTAGTAGATAATAGGCAGAATAAGTGAAACTTTTTTTAGTAATAATAATAAAGTGGCATATGCTACTCTAAACCCAAAGCCACACACAGAAGAAACCATCCAGGCCGTTTTAAAAGTTTCAAAGATGAAAACCGACTCAAGCAAAGCCAAAAAATCAAAGAAGCGTCAAATCACATCTGCTCTTGCTCCCTCGACAGAAGAGAGCTAAAAGCTATACCAAAACTCAGGCTAAAAATCTTCATTCATTTCTTTTTTAGAATTGGACGTTTTTTTTTTTGGAGGGATTGTCCTTCATTGAGAAACGATGCCTTCGTCGTCTAGCAAAGTTTGCCATATACGAGAAAAAAAAGTATGAATGCAATGTCATGTGTAAAATGTACCTCATTTTCTTTGATTCTTTGAACCATAACTATTATTTTCACAAGCCAGAGATTTTCTTCGTTACCTTCTGCATCTCCTCTTATTTCCTATTGTTCGGACATAAATGATACAGATGACATGAGACAGGAGATAATTGCTTTAAGGTAAATGCATATGGTGCTTCTTTTATTATTCTTCATGCTGATGCGCTGCCGTTTGGCATTTGGCTCCTCAGATTTTCATCGCCAGTTGGCTCAGTTTCATTCAGTTTTTGTTCAAAATGGACAAAATCCTATTGTCACAGATCAGAGACTATAGTAGCAGATGACGTGACATCAGGAGGCGTTTTTGGCCAGTTGGTGATTCTGAAGGGAGGTTTGCACGGAATAGGGCTTGGGATCGCGATTGTCAGTGGCATCAATATACCAAGCTAATTCTAATTGCTGCTGAAATGCGATTTCTACGCCAAATACTTAAGCATAGTGCCAGTTTTCCTGTTTCGTAAACGATTAAGGGTTCTCGAAATATGCCTATGAATTTTTGTAAGTTTTGAAATATATGTCCAACCCTTGAAATGACACCCGGTTCATTTCCATAAGACGAATAGGATGTTGACTTAAGCTTCACACGTGGTCTTTTGGGGTTGGTTCTGTGGTGTTTTTGTTTCCAGAAAGCGGCGAAGCGACTGCTGTAATTGCACCAGATGTATCCTTAGAAATTGACAACAGAGAAGCCATGACACGACCGGGAGACATGTCATGGTTTCGCATAAAGACTTTACAAAATCTAAACCCTCAGAAGCATTGTAGCAACAGCCGTGGCGCAAAAGCGTCGTGCAGTTAGCGTCTGTTCTGAAGTTGCGTGGATTTTATCCATGAATTCAGCGACGCTATTCTTAAAATACAAATTCAAGAGGCTCAAAGGGAATAAGAAGCAGTATTAAACTCAAACCACACGAAGATCTGTATTTCTCAAGAATGACTCCTTTTCCTGATCCTTTAGCCCGTACATAAGCGTTATTCGACTGGAGCTCTGCAATAATGGAGCCACAAGAAACGTAGCCCAGGTGTGGAATAATGCATTCAGGTTAAAGTCAGAGTCAGCCGACGAGAACCGTATGGGAAGTAATCACAGGACAAAGATTCTTATTCAAGAGCCAAACCAGTGAGCTCACACAGGTGGACGAGGACATGCTTGATTCAATACTATGTCTGTAATAAAAATTGTGCTTACAAGCCCTCCTTGAACGTGTTTAGTCGTTAGTCTATGAGAAAATAACTGCCCAGGTGTGAGAAATCAAATCCACTCAAGGAATCTCTTAATGCTAATGTAATATGTCCCAACCCATCAGCGTCACATACGTCTGGATAGATGGGAAGGAGTCACGCTAAGCAGCAGTAAAGGGGTCAAATCGTCGATTCCAAACGTCACCATGCCTGCATCTGAATTTGCATGAGTCGGAATAATAAGCTTTAAGGTCGAATTGACCATAAAAAGCTCGTGTCGTGATCAAATTTAACCCATAATTTTGACCCTTGCAATCTTTAATTCGCAGATTTCGTCCATGTTTCTCAGTTTTGCCTTCGAAAGCCAAATTTTTTAATTTGTAGCCCGTCAATACCAATTGGGCCAAACGCCAACACCCCAAATTGGCACGGCCTAAAATACCAAACATTAACTTAAGCCTAGCTTCATAGCTCCTGTAATGGATTGGGATCAAGATCGATTGAGCTTCTAAACCCCTTTGACAAGACAGCATAAATGTCAGCTCCAATTCAATCAAGTCTCTTGTGACGGCTACGGTGGTGTCATGCTCAAGGCTTATACATTTGGCTGCTCTTGATTTATGCATGGAAAAGGATAAAGGTATGCTGATTTGAAGCCAAAGTTGACAACACCCACTGACTTCACTTCCCGTCAACTCCCTGTCTCTCATTTTGTCCTCATTTATGCATTGATGCGCTCCTATAGGCAGGTCTCTGTACAGCGAGGATAATGATAATGATGACGACGGTGACATCATTGAACATCGTCAGGATTTTTAGTAATTTTTTTTAGATTCCATTTCCTATGCATTAGCATATAGGGAATATGAATGGGAAAATGGAAATTTAGTTTAGGATCGTCCCAAAGCACTGCAGCCAACCCATCATAGTTATATTCATAAATGAACCACACCCGTCATGCAGTTGGCGGTTCTACGGCAATTTCGTACGTAAAATTTCGCGTCATTTTATTCGTAAGCTTATATCGTGAGAATTAGCCTGCTCGGTTATAAATATAAAGCTTTAAAGCAGAATGCACAAAAAATTTGGTCATTTTCAGCTAAGATATAGCACGAATTGTTCGCAAATTTAGCGGGATTTTAATAGGACAAAGTTAAAATAATCGCCATTCAAAATTTGGCATTATTTGCACAACTTCGACCGCGCCGAATTGTGGTGTCACTCGTATAGTCAAGTTAGAAGAAGTCCTCAATGAAGTTCATCAGCGACGACGAGGCACACCTGAGAGGATTAAATACCATGGATGGATTTTGTTTCCATGCCTGACTGAATCTACGACGCCGCCCTAGCTGTTGCTTCTTAGTGCTCTTTCGACCTCTGACGTCTCGGAGGCTGATTGTGAGTAACAAAGGAAAACATTTTAATTGTCAATTTTTGCAGGTGTGCGGCATGAAGTCTTCGCCTAGCGTTGAAGCCAAAGCAAAGCCTATTATTACAATTTCACGCTCTATTTGTCACCACTTTGTGAAGAACAAGTATAACACGTTCAAGACAGTAATGATCAGGATCATGAATGAGTCAAACGGGATGCAGAGGTATTTCATGCCTTTTGGTGACGCAGTAGCTCTATAGAATATTCATAACTTGTAACCTTCTTTTGCTGTCTAGGGAGGTGTGAAAAAGTCATTAAATGCTTTAAACCGTTTGGTAGCGTTCCACAAACCCACCCTGTGTTTTGATGCGTAAGGATGGGCGATAAGCGACAGTTTAACAGCCAAAGCTTTGAACTCCTCGTCGATCACAATGCATGATAATGTTAACAGCATGGAGAAATATGACATTTGGGATTTTATAAAGTTGACACGTTTTCTGTGGGTTTCTGAACTTGTGCCAAGATCGTGTACTCGGATTTCGTCGAGTTGTAGCGATTTTAGTAGAGAGATACTTAAATAATCGCAAATTGTAAAATTTGTCCACCTTTGAACAAATTTGACCGCGCCGAATCGTGCGGTCACCCCTTCATTCGAGATGGAAGTCCTCAATAATGGAGAAATATGACATTTGGGATTTTATAAAGTTGACACGTTTTCTGTGGGTTTCTGAACTTGTGCCAAGATCGTGTACTCGGATTTCGTCGAGTTGTACTTTGCAGCATTTTGAGGCCAAGGCGTAATAAATGTAATTGCATGATTATTGCAACGGAAAAATTAATGAAAGGGTAGAATTCTTAAGCACGTGGAAATCGAGCGCCTGAAATCGCTCTGAAAATGCATTTTAAAGCTCTTCATAACTCCAAATTGTCAAGATTTAAAACCTTTCAGCTATGCTTTTTATGATTTGTCACTCTGTCAATTGCCTTCCTTCAAAATTCGAGGGGTTTAATGATTTAAATTAATGCTGGCGCTAGCACGCACAAGTACCAGGTGCCTAAAAAATCAAGAATCTCAAGTCTCAACGTCTCAAGTAATTGTCATTCCTTCACGACGACACGACTACGGGATTATTTTGTGTCGGAAAAAATCAGGCGTCACGCCAGAGCCTGAAAAAAACGAAACTCGAAATATTTCTTAATAATTATTTAAATTTTCTTCTACTGAATTATTTATAAAGGATAAGCAATTGGTTCGAGTTCTGAGAAAACGGGGGATCTGTTCAGCGGCATAGGCTTTACAAGCAAGAGATCTATTTTTCGAAGTAGAAAAACAAAACGTGACTTCCTTAACAATTCTAATTTATCCCGTTCACAAGCTTTGCCTTGCAGGTATCATGAACTCAATTATGGAAAATGTATATTGGAGCAGATTCCATGGAATCGAGTGATATTAATCTTATTTTTTCGTGTAGTTGTTTTTGGACGCTACTGATGCTTTCGGCATTGGAAATGCTGATTTTGGCTACGCAAAAATTCTTTGAACTCGTACATAAATTGACTTGGAAATTTCGAACCCAGCTGCAGAAAGCCAGATCAAAATCTTCATCGAGGAGCTTATCTTATTCCTTCAAGATGTCGGAAATTGAAGTATGACGGGGACTCAAAGCATTCCATGGAAATTGTTTACACAAGGCAGAGCGGGTTGCTTTACTGAACTCTGGCTTTACTCTTTGCCTTCATATTATGTTTTATGTTGTACACCTGCAAAAATATTATCTTCGTTCGTCTCTCAAGAAGTATACGGAGAATTTAGTGCTTGTATGCGATGCATTTGAAATTGGAATGAATGTGAACCAAGTGTACACTTTTAAACGTATTTATACAGCTACTAACATGCCTACCTACCTAGATTCAAATCCGAGTCAACAATCAAACTAGTATTCTTGGTAGGTAAATATGTACAATACTTAGCGTTGAATTCCTATTGTTCACTTCGAGTATTATGCCGACACAGAGATTTCTTGTACGACTCTTGTAGCATGTAAAGTCCGTTCAAGTCTCCTAATTTGACAGTTATTATGTTACTTGGTCCTAACAAGACAGGAGTTATTAGTTGGGCTAATAATGCAAATAGCCTATAGCTTGAGTGTCAAAAGATGAATCTTCTGAGAATATTTCTTTTCCAGTGCTCAACGGGATACGGGATCCAAACTACAAGCTACAATGCATGTTGTAAAGCTGCGTCATTTTATGAGGCCATCCACCACAGTACAGTGCGACACAAATTGAATTCAACTGCTCACCGTTTCGTTACCGTCCTTATTTGGCACTTTTGCACGTGCAAAGAAGTAACGGCGTCGCATGAATAGACAAATTAAATTATTATCGTGATGCATAAAAAGTCTTTCGCCGAATCTCAGGATTGAGAACTTCCGCATTTCGTTATGAAAGCTTTAAAGCTCTATTTCCAAGAAATTATGGTCTCACGGATTGCCAGAAGTCAGAATCTGACAGAACAAGGTTGTAAGCATTTGATTTGGCTTGCATATCTCCTGACTATATTAACACTTGAAGTTATTCAATAATTTTGTGTATATTTTTAAATTAATGTTGTATTAGGCAAACTTTGGATGATTTTGATTAGCTATAAAATTATTGAACGATCCAGTCAAGTCCTAGCCGAATCGTCAGATTTCATCGGACGAGAACGAGACATGATCTTAATGAGTGTTTAGTCATGAAATGAGAGAAGAACCGAAGCCGACTCTCCCCCAAAAAATGGTCCATTGATCCATGAATCAAAAGGAAAGTCATGTTATCAGAGACCTTAGCAAGTGCACAGTATCTCGCTGTATAATAAATAAAATGTAATCGCAAATTCGTATGAATATATAACCGCGAGTGAGGGCATTGTCATAGAAATCCGAATGATGATGGGGATGGGGTGAGAGCGAGGGGGAGAAAGGAGAAAATGCCAATATAGCATTCCATCTTCCGGTGTGGCGTCTTCAGAGACAAACTTTCTCTGCCGAGAGTTTCCTGAAGCTATTTTTGTATGAGTTGATTAATTTTCAAAAAACTAAAACCCCTGAATTTGCGTCATTTTCATTAAATTGAAAGCATGCATTGCAATTTTGGTTTTCAAGATTCGATGGCCAATAGAGAAATTCGTTAGGCTTAGATTTGCGAGGGTGAAAATTTCGAGCCGTGAAACGCAACCCATCCCCTACTTGAGCAGAGTTTTACAGCCCGTGTGGCTGTGGGAATAGTAGATGTAATCCAACCCAAAGCAGGGGTAGCTTGCGGAGATGATGAGCAAAGAAAAGTCAATAGTTGTAGTCATGAATAATCCCGAAAGAACTGACTCGAGCACTATTGCAATTTTCTCCCTCACCCTCCTCGTTCCATCTACTCTACATGCTCAGATTTTTGGGTAATCTCAGCCATCTGACATCCGACTTTCACTCTGCAACCCCAATGCATTAGCAGAGCGTAATGAAACTACTATTTGATTCATGGGCTAGGGTCTCTGGGTTTGAATAGGGTTACCTAGCTAGCACGCATCTCTATTTTGTATTTATTCCAAACAACATGTTCGCAAATAAATGGAAAATTTGTTAATTTTGAATTTTGGACCTGCAATTCCGAAGAAATTTGAAAATTCAAATTTTGAAATTTTGAATAGATTACCTCATTTAAATATTTAATATTCAAATCAAAAAATCAAATCAAAATTAATCAAATATTTAAATATCTTTTATTTGTAACGCCGCGTCAAAATTGGTCAGAATATTTAAATTATGTATAGAGCATCACCACGCAGCAATTCCTCGTCTAGTGGTAACAGTGGAGGCGGAGGAAATTCCAAAATCTTAGCGATTCCAATAAAATCTCCCAACGACGATAAGGAATACCGTGTTATCGAGTTGGCTAACGGTGTTAAAGTCGTTTTGATCTCTTACAACACCTTGTATCAAGGATGAACGAAAAGTTGATCTTGACCGGAAGTGCTTGGACAAAGCAATTGTTAGATTTAATTCAGAAGTTGTTGGCGTCGAAATTCATGATTCTGTTCAAAAAGAAAGTCCAAGACCTATAGCAAAGCGTAGAACAAGAAAACACGGTCCAAACAAATCTAAAATTCGCTCAGCGACTCCGGACAAGGATTGCGACCCTAACGAAAATTTTGTGAGTTATTGCATTAGCAGATATCTGTGACTTATGTACTATCACTAATTTTGAATTATTTTTTATTGACTTTAGATAGGAATTGCAGTAAACGTGGGCACAGGATTCTATCACGAACCCAAAGAAGTACCAGGTATTTCTCATCTGGTGGAACATGTCATATTGATTGGAGGAAGTGAAAAGTACCCGGAGAGCCAGTTCATGAAGCTTTTAAGCGTAAAATCAACAACTAAATATTTGAAAAAATTCACGAGAACATATTTGAAAGTCAACGATTTATCCAATTTTCAGGATAACCAGGCTCATTATTTTAACGCTTCCACACGCGGAGCCGAAGTTTATTATTATATGGGAATTAAGCTGAAAAAAGTGCCCAAAATCGTGGATCACTTTGCAAATCTCTTTGTCGCTCCAACACTGTCTTTGAAAGATATACAAATCGAGCGTGAAGCAGTGGATTCAGGTGTGCGATTAATAAGTATGGTTAGAGAGTCCAAAGGCGTGCAAATTTTATTCTGCTTAATTTTAATTATTTTTGAATTTTCAGAATTTCTTGATAGCCGTTTGAACGACATGATTAGAACATTTAGAATGTACCAAATGTTCATGAAGAAGGATCACCCAGCTGCCATCTTTCAGTCCGGGTCACGAGAAACGCTGGTTGCCCCTGATGGAAAAGATGAAACTTTACGTCAGATACTTCTAGCCTATGTAGACAGTGACTACAGGGCAGATAATATTAACATTGGAATTCAGGTATGCGCTGAAAAATACTGCACAAATCAGCCTCCGGGTGTGAGGTATGACTGCCTTTCCATTGAAAATCTAAACTACTGGGTCATTTCTATAGGCTCCGCTACCACTGGATGATATTCAAGCTCTAGCAGAGAAATACTTTGGTCAAATTCCTAAACGCAAGACGCAGTTTAAACCCCCTCCCCCTGAAACCTACATGGCGTCGGATCCCTCGAAATTCAGACGGTTTTACTTTTTAAAATCTGGAATAGACCTGAATACGGTAAAGGAGTCACTAGGACGATTACTTCGACGTTTAAATCTTCCAGGACATTTCAATTTCATTTCAATTAGGTACAACTTTAGCTTTGGGTAGCCTGGGATCTCCCGCTTGCTGCGGTCAAGAACTATCAAACCAAGCCGCTGAAATATTTGGGAAGCTTGATTGAATCGGACTCTCCGGGTGGACTGGCGAACTATCTCAAGGAACGGTAAGACGTTTTGAGCGAAACATTGAGAAACGTTAGTATACGAACTCGCCGTTTTTAGATATTGGATTTCATCGATTATATGCCTAGCACCCGGTGCTGGTGACCACGAGTATTCTTCTGCTATGCTTCGTATTACTTTCTACCTAGAACGAATTGAAATGGAGATAATTATGAAGGTGAATAGGTTCACTTCATGCAAATTTGATTTTCGATAGAAAGACATTATAGCTAAAATCTAATGTTGCTTTTCTGTATCTACTAGATTTTAGAAGCATTACACTCATATCTGAAATTCCTGCTAAATTCGGGGCCTCAAGAATGGCACTTCAACGAGCGAAGATGGACTGAATCACTGAAGTTTCATTTCGGAGATGCAAATAATGATCCAATAGCAAATGCTGCTCGTTTGGCAGCAAATCTTCGTCATTATAAACCAGAGGATTGCGTTATTGGAGATTCTTTGGTCACCAAATGGGATCCCGATGCTATTTTCAGTTGCCTTCGAGAACTTACTCCATGTAAAGCTAATGTATTGTTTGTATCCAGTTCGGTAGAGAATTGCGATTTTGAAGAGCATTTTTTCAAGATCAAATATAAGGTCATGGAAGGTACATTTTTGAATTTGAATTTATTTAGTTGTTAGGATTTATGCTGCAACTAGAAAATAAAACTTGAATTTTCTAATAAATAATTCCGATTTTTCCAGATTCGAAATATTTGCCCTACGTAAAAAAGTGGTCAAGGATTGAGCCATTTCCCGAATTCCAATTTCAAGGTCCGAATACGTTTATAACGACAAACTTTTGCGGTTCAGGGGAATGGAAAGCCGGTGAATCTGGGGATCAGGTAAATCCTTGAATTGAAGCAACACATGTACAAACAAATACAGATACAGAGCAAATACAGTTCTGCATTATTTATTTTTAAATCGACAGATGGACAAGGAAGTATGCCTGCTTCAAACCAGCAAAGTTAAGATTTCGAATACCAGAACAAGAAGCGATCTTAGACATTATTCCATTCATCTCGACACTGCGATACCATTTAATACATGCCAAAAGTAAGCAAACGAAGCAATAATTTTTGAAAGTGCTTAACTTGAATTAAAAAATAATTTAAAAATTAATATTATGTCGTATAGCCGAAGAATGCGAAATATTTGGATGAGGTTGCTGGATACTCAACTACGAACTTCGCTCTTTGCTGCACGGGAAGCAATGTTCGACTTCAAAATTTCTTTTACCGTGGCAGGGATACTGATTGAAGTCTCTGGATTTAGTCAACATTTTCATCTGGTCGTTTTGGAAATCTTGAATCAGATTGAAAATTCAGTGACCTCATTTACTAAAGAAATGTTCGAAGGAGATAAACGCAGGCTTTTGGAGGGAATTATTCGTAGCCTTCGCAATCCGGATTGGCTTCAAACGTTAGCTCGCATTTATTAAAAACTATTATTTTTTGTAGAATCTCTCCGTTTTAAAATTAGTTTTTTTGTCGTTCCAGGCTTCTGTTCATTTCGATGTGGTTTCAGCATGTTACTTTACTGGTACCCCAAGTTTACAACGCTGTAGCAAATACGACGTTCCAAGATTTTCAAACTTTCTTAGAAGAATTTAAGGAAAAAGTCTTCGTTAACGTGAATGCCAAAGGCGATGTGGATAAGGAAAGTTCGCTGAGATTCGCTAAAGCAATAACGGACATCATCAGCTTTGATGCGCTTCCTCCGTTTTCAAACCTGGGACATACTCCACCGTTAGAGGCATATTTAATACACTTAATTTGGATTTAAAATAATTCCTTTTTTAAATCGGGTCTCTTGAATTTTCAAATTTATTTAGTTGCCAGCCAGTCAATTTCCCCTGGGACATACAATTCTTCGCGTGAGAAACAAAAATCCTACAAGCAACAAAGCTTCGTTTAAAACCCTGTATCAGGTTAATTTGGCGTCTTGGATGGATAAGTGGATCATAGAATACTTGGCAGTAAGTATTTATGTGTTTAGTACTGATGATACTCTGACTGATGATAATTTAATCTGAAATATTATTTATTAGAAAATTATGCATTTCCCCGCCTACATGACGCTACGTCGGAAGTATGGCCTAGGCTACGTCGCTGGTGTATACAGTGAAATTGGTCCGTTTGAAAAATCCGCTTGTATTATCGTGTTTGTTTACTCACATTCCGATAAATTCAGGTAATAATACATTTAGGATGGTAAGTTTTGACACAATCGTTAACTGCTCTGTTGTTTTTCTTTGGTGCAGTGGAACCTACGTAAAAGACAAAATCGAAGAATTTGTAGAACAATTTTATGAAAGCTTTCTCAAGAAAAAGAATCCGCTAGATTTCAATAAGGAATTTTCTCGGGAAAAACAAAAGGTAGCCTAAGGCTTATTTTTTTTTGATTTCGTTAATAAATTATTAGGAAATTGATGAGTCAAGTTGGCGGATGTTATTATCAAAAACATTTTTTGCCACACTTAAGTGTTTAAATCTGGCAAATCGATTTTTTAGCACCACGTGGAATCAAGTCCTTGAATATTATAGAACGTATTTATTACCCGGACCTTTGTCGGAGATGAGAAAACTTACTACACAGGTTACTATTTTTCTTGAATTTTATATGAACTTTTATCGGATATTCAGGTCCAATACCAGGATTTCGTAGGAACTAAAGTCGTCTTCCCAATTTCAGGTAGTCGGCAAAGACGACCATGAATACAGCCGTAAAATTATTCAAGATCTAACGGCGACTGGCAGAGGAAACCGAGAGCTGAAGAAGATTAAGAATCCTAACCTTGCAATTACTGTACTGGTGCCGAGCGAGGAAGAAGAAAAACGTTTTAATCGACCGAATCAGCGACACATTCACAATATTATGGACTTCAAGTCTCAACTATTTACTTTTCCAGTACACCAGGATCAGGATAAAAGCGCTAATTAGCAATCAATATTAAAATTTCTTTACCATGCGAACTGTCTTACCATAATGAAAATAAAATAATAAACAATCAATCATTTTAAACTATCATCGAGTCAAAAATTAGCTTCAAAATAAGTACAGTTAGACTAAATATTTTTCACAATTTTATGTATTTTAACAACATTTTACTTGCTTTAGAATTCCCGCGTTTAGAGGTGATGCCTTGCTAGGAATTGAGAGTTCAATGAGAGAATTAGCTAGGATATTGAACTTGTGTACACTTTCGTAATGGGAAAGAAACCTAAAAGATCATCTACACGTCGAAGTCGATCCGAGATCCCGAAAAAGCGTAGAAAAACCGTCACCAACACAAGATCATCTTCAGAATTTTCACCAGCAGCCTGCAAAGACTCTTCAAACAATAATCCGGGATCTGGGACAAAAATACTTGCAAATCCAATCAAGGTCTCCATTAGATGAAAAGGAATATCGTGTTGTGGAACTAGTAAATGGGCTTAGAGCCGTTCTAATATCGTATATGCCTTGCAATGAAGATCAAGCAATAATTAAACAGAACCGGAATTGCCTCGATCAAAGAATCATTGAGTTTAATTCTCGCGTAGTCGGAGTTGAGGTATCCGATGCTTCAAAACAAGAGCGCCCGCGTTCAAGCTGCTCGGTTGAAGCGAAGCCATCAAAACGTTCACTGCAAGCTCGAAAAAGAAAGCATAAAGCGAATTGTCGATGTAGGAGGCGTCCGGTATGAAAACGTTTATTTTTTTTCTTAAATTTGCGCCAATTTCTTAAAAGATGCATTTCATAGGCCGCTATAACTTTGACCGTTGGGACTGGCTCGTTCCTGGAACCAAAGGATTTACTGGGTTCAGCTCATTTACTGGAACACGTCGTGATTAACGGTGGAAGTGCAAAGTATCCGGACTCACGATTCTTGTATTTGATTTACGTAAGTGTTACGTACTTGATACTTTATTTGTGGAAGTACCTACCTTTGAATTCGCACAGCCTTAAAGCTAAAGCCTTGCAACTTCTTCGGTGACTGAATCTTATACAGGACCATGACGTCCAATGTTATAATGCCACGACTCGGGGATCGGAAACTTCGTACTACTTTCAAATGCCTTATAGACAAATGCCAAACGTGATAGACCAATACGCTAACCTCTTTGTCTATCCGTCACTGGGATTGAATATTATTCAGAATGAGCGCAGAGCAGTTGATTCAGGTATATTGAAAATGAAAAAAGCTTGCATTGCATAGGTACTGGTCCAATCTGCTAACTTAAACCATCCGATCCGTTTGATTCCAGAGTATTTAGACAAAAAGTTCCTTGACGCTCGCCGAGTATTGAGAATGTCTCAATTATGCATGAAGGAAGGTCACCCGGCCTCAACGTTTCGTGTGGGCTCATTAAAAACATTGACGACCCCTGATGGCAAAGATGAAACGCTTCAAAAGAGGCTGCGCGAGTACTTTGATAAGGACTATGGGGCGAATAATATTACCTTGGCTATCCAGGTAAGTTATACTTGCAGCTAAACCATGGAGAAGACCAATCGTTTAATTTTCTATTCTGTTACAGGCTCCAGACACCTTAGATTCAATTCAATGCTTCGTAGAAAAGTATTTTGAGCAAATACCAAGACGAAGTGGAGGTATGACCACTCCGGATTTCCAGAACCCAAATTTGGCTGCGGATTTGAAGAAATTCGCTAGATTTTACAGTATTATCCCAGTCCACACAATGAAAACGGTAATTTGCAGTCAATTACGTATTCAAAATTTGAAGAATAATTCTAAATGCAAAGTTTCGTCATATTTAGCTTAGCGTAAGCTGGGATTTGCCGTTATCAGCTGTAAGAGACTGCCAGGCTAAGCCTATATTTTATCTTACAAATTTGATATTAAGTGGTTGTCCAGGCGGATTGCTAAACTATCTTCAGACGCGGTAATTGCTCCAGCAGTATATTTATGATCTGCTAATCTCATGAGCTATGTTAACCGTTACATCGTTGATATACTTCGAAATTTAGGAGATACGTTTCAAGCATAAATTGCTATACTCCCGACATATTTGATCATAACCATACTTCGGTTCTGTTTCGTATCGGATTCGACCTGGTCAGTTGTGAAATGGAAATCGTTTTTAAGGTAATGCCTTGGAATAAAGATCTCAAGGGCAGTTAGCGCAAGCAATGTTCTGACTAATCACCAGAAAATATTCGCAGATCCTTGAAACCCTTTTTTCATATTTGAATTTTTTGAAAACCATCGGACCGCAAGAGTGGTATTTCAACGAGTTGAGATGGATTCAAGCTCTACAATTCCACTTCACGTGTAACGACTACAATTCGATGACAAATACGAAACTGTTAGCCCTGTTCCTGAGGATACTATGAGCCCAAGGACTGCGTGATTAGTTCCGAGCTGGCTACCAAATGGGATCCTGAGTCCATATCATCATGTCTGAAGCTTCTTACTCCAAGCAGTGCAAATGTTATGTTCATTTCAAAGGAAGCAACAGATTGCACGCTACAAGAGCATTATTACAAAGTTAAATACGGAGTGAAAGGTCAGTATTAATAATATTACCTTATCTAGTAGGCAATTTACTGAATTAATTAATTTTCAGATATTTGTTCCACTTGGATTAATAAGTGGACCACTATCAGACCATTCGAGGAATTCAAATTTCCGTGCCCAAATAGATTTATCACGACAAGCTTCTGTGACCCAACATGTTCAGATCTTGTAGATCAGCAAGTAAGTTGGGTTAAATTCTAAACTAATTTTTAAAATTATTTAATCGTAGCTCATGGTATAATTTACAGCTTGGCAAAAAAATCAATGTTATATCTGATGAAAAAATCGAAATATACAACAAAAAATCTGACACGGAATATGCAACCTATGAAGTATCATTGATGACGGCCGTTCCGCTTTTCACCAGGAAAAAGTATGGCAATTGTTTTTGTCATGAGCTCTAAATACGAAATTTTGTAACACCTATTTTTTGATATTTCTAGCTGGGTATTACGAGAAATATGGACATACATAATGTTTCAACTGCTTCACCCTCGTTTGCATGGAGCCAGACAAGCGCTCGTAACATACAAAATTGGATACCAGCGCAAGAATAACTGCATAACCTTTGAGGTGCATGGATTTAGTCAGCATCTGCACCTGGTTATTGAAGAAATTCTTCAACAGATTCAAACGATTGAAATTGATGTTAACCGAGAGCTATTTGAAAGCTCTAAAGCAGCCATTTTGGCATTACATGAGGATGAACTACTGCAGCCGGACGGTCTTAGCGAGTATGTCCTTAATGGTGATTTCCTAAATAAAATCTTGTTACGCAATTATTTAATCAGCTCGACCTTTTCAGGTTAGTTCTGACATCAATATTTAAAGCGGGTTTCCAATATCGATATTCGGACTTTAAAAACCCTAGCATGACAGCGTTTGAAGACTTTCAGAATTTCGCGGTTACTTTGAAGGAAAAGCTGTATGTGAAAGTAATGGCTAAGGGAGATGTGGATAAGGACGCTTCACTACGTCTGGCTGACACCATTTTGAAAACACTGACTTACTGCCCTCTGTCGGATTGGGATGACATAGTTGATATGCCAATCAGGGTTCGGAATTCCATATTTTAAATTTGAAAAAATTATTTAAATTAAATATTTAAAACTAAAATTAACTCTGAAATAATTTTGAAATACAGAATCGAGGTAGACAATTTCCGTTAGGCCGAACGATTCTACGACTGAGGACTAGGAATTTGAAATGCAACAAATCATTCATTTCGACTACCTATCAAATTCATGAGAA
>VNWX01001032.1:0-16953 GCA_009869905.1 Ceratophysella communis
TGTGATTAAGCTGTAGAAGTACTTGCTCTTGCTGAGTTTGCTAGAACTGGATTATTTTTTAACAATAGCATCAATACTTGCATAAACTTTGGTTATTGGCTAATTAACTGTGTCCGGCGCAAGTGGAATCGGCGAAATCATGGTGCTGAAGTGTGAAATACCGAACCGCGTGGACCAGCTACTTCCAAATACTAGTTTTCACAGGTAAAACCTATACTTAATTGCAATTCATTGCTCTTTGTCATAATTACCACGGCTTCATATTTTCAACGCGACAATTGCATACTGGAATTACCAGAACGAAATAAATATGCCTGATTCTAAATAAAGTTTTGTCCGCAATTATAACACTCCTAATTCTTACAAGTATAAGTAGTTTTTAAATATTTGCCTCGCGTCAATGTTCATCGTGACAGAATTACCGTTCTGCATTTAGCTAAATGTCCTGTCACCTGTCGAGATAAAAGAGTTCAAAGTGGACAGCATTTAAGGACACTTGCAGGCAATGCGCGCATTCCCGTCAGTATTAATTCACTACCAATAATTTACTAACCTAATGAATACCTAATCATTTCGATGCTAGTTGGTTCATGCACTAAATGGTAAATAAACTTGTTCTTTGATTTTAGTTCCAACGTCATCCTCTTATTTTGTATTGTTAGTTTTAATTTGTGCATGTTATGCTGTCCTAATATGCAAGTGAAAAAAGAGCGTATTTTTCGGATGGGCAAATTTAAAGGCCTCTCAAAACATTAGCCGTTGGGAATGAAGCTGCTGACTCGCCCCCGTGCTCTCCTGTACAAACCAAAACACACACAACCAGGCAAGAGTTGACTGCAGGCTCTTATGGAGAGCATTCCCTCTTATATAGTAAATCTCGATGATGTGGCCTAGCATTATACGAGGCAAGCAGGAACGTGAGCGTAATGGGAAAGTCAGCGAGCACAAAATAAATTCGCTTATAATGAATCTACGCTCCACTTTCTCTCGCTTCTTGTCATCTAGTCTCGGAGTAGGGATCCCCAGAATCCAGTCACATCGCCAGTCATGAGATTCACTCAACCTTCCCTCACGCTCGCTCCCGTATTACTATGAAGCCTACTTCAATTTTAAGTTTTAACCTTATTAGGTACATATGGAGCCATTACCGACCATATCTCTGTGGAGTACAGTAATCACCACATGTGAGTCCTATCGTAAGCCACAAGAAAGGCCACAACGAAGTAAAACGAAACGAGCCCTTGGCAGACACGAATCATTTTTTTTAATGTTGTGTTTACTCTGATTAAATTTTTTGCGGATCCAGCGTTCCCAAATAACCAGTATAAAGGAAACGACATAATATAAGGACACATGGACAATGAAGTTATAATAAATAGTCTGTAAATACCCATTAACACGAACTTGGGCCAACACCAGAAATACGTGACAATCGAAAACGCATAGCATAGCACATTCTGGTGATGTATTGGTATTTGCAGCACGTCTAATAAATAGCATTAGAGTATAGGAGAAAGCTCCAATATTGACTTACCCCTTTCTGAAGTAGTGGCAGAGCCACGTTTCACGTCCGCTGGCTACAAGAAAATTACCAAAAGATTCAGAATTAGGTAAGTAAGTACATTAAATAAAATGTCTTTCTTTCATTCCGATGACCGGCTGGGTAGTGCATTATTAGAGATCTTAAATCTTAACATATATCATATGCTTCAAGCCCGTAAAAGTGAAAGCAGGCATTCTTAAAAATACGATTTAGGCGTTTGATAAGCCCATTGTAGGATTTGGTTGTCGATTAATATTCTAAGCTTTATAACATTAAAGTTTGTGGATGAAAACTTAAACCTTCATTTGTTGTAATACTTCCGTGAGAAAATACTTTTTCTACGACATAAGGAGAAAGCTCTTCGCAGCCCGAGCCGCTCAGTGCATATTAGTTCTAAAGGAAGTATAATAATAACTTCCATTTCGTTACAAAAAATTCCAATCCACTTTTTCACTTTCCCTGAGTAAGTTTGGTGAAAGCAAAAGATTTACTTTAGCTCAAACTCACCGCAGCAGCTCAAGACTTTCAGAAATATTGTACAGGATATTAAATGGGAGTGCAAGTGCAAATAACACGATTTCTACATAAAATGAACTCCAGCAGGTTCACGGAAACTTTCCAAACTCGCCTTATATTTCTACTATGTATTGCAATTTAATATTATGTCATGTCAAGAACATAGGATTATGAGACACGACATCTCAAAGGCGTCACTGTCAATTCGCATTCATGGTCCAACCCAATTTCGGCCACATTTTACTTTAATAAGATATCCTTATCCGCCCCATTCCTGTAACGGCGACTCAGCACCCTACCAAAGTTCTGTCAGCGTTAACCAGAAAATTCAATATCATTTTTGCGCTTTGGCCATGGAAGCATCTGGACTGCATGTACTTAAACACCAGTATGCTTATCTAGGGGTTTGGGTTCTGGTCGCCCTTTGATGTTATTCGATCTCTTTCCAATCAGCTCAAAGGGATTCCAGTATTTAAGTCGTCCAGTAAATTCAATTTCTCGCTTCACACAAAAAACTGACACCCGAGAGATGGAAATCGATTTCTAGGCGTGAAGAATAAATCTAGCATTACCTTATTCCTACTGGCTACTTCATGTTTCGCCTTCTCAAGGATCTCATTCACAAATTTGGAAGCTATTTCAACGAGTTGTGGATCAAGCTGAGACCTATCAGTTGTCCCCTCAGTAGCACTGTCCTGTTCTTTCTGAGTTGTCGCCGACTCCGCCGCCGAGGAAGACTGACCCTGTTTACGCTCATCTTCATAAGTTCCATTGGACGTACAATTTGGCGGTGGGGGTGGGTTGTCGTAATGTTGAGTCAATTGGAACTGGAATTGGACATCGGAAGCTGCGTCTGATGAAGTACCCGTCACCTTGACTCACTTTGGAATGATGATGATGGTGGGACTGGGAAGAAGTTGAAGTGCCGGTTGTGGTCGTGGGCTTTCCACTTACGGGAGACTTGATCATGACAGTTCTGGGACTTCGCTGCTTGGAGCTTCGTGGTGATTCCTCTCGGGAGCTTCGGTGCTTGTCCTGATCTTCACTGATACCCACTCGGCCGCTACTGCTAGTCCCTGAAGCTTCATCTTCGAAATTCAATCTTCGACTCCCTTTCATGCAGCTCTTTGGGCTGTCGGGTGCTGTTGGATTTCAATACAGACAGAACATGTAAAAGAATCCTCACAGCTGCTGAAGCTGAGCTGCTCTAAATTTTTCGAGTAATTGGCCTTATCCCTATGCAAAATGTGCTTGACTCTAGTATTTCCTGTTCATTTGATTTTTTCTCGCGACGCATATAAATAAGCCAGCTAACATAATCTCTCGGGAACGGGAACCGCGTCCCAGTTCTGTCTATGTGCGTCAATCTCAATATTTGGTTACCGCGCCCACGCGCAGCGAAAGTACATGAAAAGACTCAAAAGCAGGTATGCATTACAAGCATTTTTATGTATCTTGTTTTCCGTCAGAGATTTTCTACCGAGAAACTGGATATTATTTTGTTATCGAGTATAATAGAATTACATTGCAGGCACAGCCTTTTGTTATATTTATGAGCACAATGTATCTGTAAATACTCGGAGAAAAGCAGGTTTTCAGACCGCACCGTATAAATAGAAAATGTTTTGCTTTGTGCAATGGGTATCTTTATACACAGGGGCGCTGCTACAGAGAAACTGGATATTATTTTGTTATCGAGTATAATAGAATTACATTGCAGGCACAGTCTTTTGTTATATTTATGAGCACAATGTATCTGTAAATACTCGGAGAAAAGCAAGTTTTCAGACTGCACCGCACCGTATAAATAGAAAATGTTTTGCTTCGTGCAATGGGTATTTTTATACATTACCTCAATTTGAGTTTCATACTTTTCCTTACATATTTACTTACGGGTAACGTGGTCATCTATATGGGCTTCTTACGTCAAACCTAAATCTAAAACCGCACTAGATCTCTCCTGCTTGAGCTCTATATATTCCTATTAATTTGAACGTGAATTCACCCCTGAGATTATTTTCATAGTAATCGGCGAGATATAAAAACAATCGCCGTGATACTCCAATTTTTCGACCTTATTCACATATATCAAATCAGGTATTTTCAATTCCTTTATATAAAACACGTTCATGAAAAATTGACCGAATTCTCAGGTATTTCTCGGATATGAAATGAAGCTATAGAAACTCGCTGCTAAATGCTTGCTATTGTTAGCAAGCTTCAATTCAATCAGTCAATCATGGACATGGATCAAGTGAACAGGATAGACAGAAAAAGGCGGAGAGGCATAGATGTGAAATGGATGCCGATATTTTCAGGCTTCTTTTCTCGGACATTTCGACTGACGAAGGCATTCAAACCCCTTCTGTAGTGGAAGCTCTGTCTTCCTACGCTTTTTTTGAAGTGTTTACGTAAAACAATTCTATTCGTCGAAAATTGGATGACTCCCAAAGGTGGAATATAAGTTTACTGAGAATCAATAGCCACACGTATATTTCTCGACGCCGCAGCTATGGACGGAGACGGAGATGGAGGGATTAGTGAATACCACTACACAAAGTGTGCATTTGGAATTTGAATTACACATGAATTGCTATCCGCGAGTGCAAATATTTTAAACGCAATAAAACTAAAATTGATGTGGTATTAAATTTTGTTAAATTATCTGTAGGATAACGCATCTACAGTACCCACACATCGTCGCTGTGCAAATTATTCAATACTCTTTTGCCATGTGATTACCAGAAGATATATGCCGTCACAATTTCTACGCTAGAAAAAGGCATTAAATATGGACAGTAAATCAATGCTTGGATACTATAGCTGAAGTATGAATGGCGTGTTCGTGACACGGAGGCATTATTTCGTTACGCATCAAATTGTACATAAATTGGAGAGCAAATGTTGATTTAAAGTCAACTCCGCTCCACTAACATGCGAGTTCAGCTCTAATTATGGAACAATACTAATGCCAATAGCACTTGAGGGCTTGACGGAGCAAATATGCCAACTCAGACTACAACGGTCAGCAGTTTATGAAAGCATTTACGAAAAAGTGCTAGAGCTCATAAAAGAGGCCATTAGCCACTCTGACTCGGATTATGGCTTTCTGCTTTTACTCGACTCCCGCACGCAACGCCATGCCATTTGAATACACATTGAATTTAATAGATTCCAAATTTGAAATATCGGACATTTGCATCTGCTTATCGAAATTGCTGCCAGCAGCCGTCAGTCATCGGCCTTTTTGTCTAGAAGTGCCGTACTTTCCAATTCTTACTTTTAATCTGTAAACCAAGTAGCTTCGTTATATCTTTCTGTACCTACGAGATAAGGTGGTCAGCAATTATCCAATTCAAAGTCTGAAAGTGTTAGAAGTAGAACTCAGAGAATATTGCATAAGAAATAAGCAGAAATGCAGATGCAGACATGATAAAGATAATAAATCCCTAAGCAGAACTTCATAAATTATTTACATAACATTCTGGGATTTCCTGGCCGACTTTCTACCTCTGACTATGAAGTAGTCTAAACATATTGCAAATAATTTAATGCTACCTTAAAAGCTCATTAGATATTTTAAATAATTCATGTACCAGCCAGCAGCGATTGGCGTGCGCTCTGAATTATAAATTTAAAAACATGCGAACGCCCAATGTAAAATTATCCGCGGTAGGCAATGCGTTATTAGATCATCAATTTTCGGATCACTATACGGATAAGGCAAAACCAATAACGGATAGAATTATGATGTTGTATTTTGAATGTTTGGCCTTACGTGTATCACTGAAACGAGTTTGGCTGTGTCCCTCCATTATTTTGATCCAAAATCTTTAAAAAAGTTTTCCCAAATCGGGTAAATTGAAAACAGGAAGGTACTTATAGAGATTTTGTGTCGAATCCCAGCACAATGGAAGTCGTAAATCGTAAATGCCAATAAAAGCAACACAGAGGAGATCACGTAAGTACAATCGGTGTCATATTCCAGTTCCCTAGTTGAAGCACATCCTTCTCAATTAGTTACTGTCAAGCTTGGCAGCCGTGCTGGTTCCAGTAGCAGACGGAAAGTAATGATGATCCTTTTATCCTGTACGAAGTACCAATATACGCTTTCTCTCACGTATTACGAACGCCTACACGTACACGCCACAATGAACTACGAGAGCGATTCATCATAATATAAATACCAGCTCAACTATAAAACAATTCACAACGAACTACGTAAATCAAACACTCCGGGTTCTCATTTGTTTCCGATCTGTTATTTGTTTTCTGGGAATTGCCGCTGCAGTTAATTAAAATAAATATTTTGATTTTCGACGGAGTACAGTTTTCTGGAGAAAGTTGAACTTTCACTCAAATTCACGTGTAGGCTGGATTTCGCTCAGTTGAAGATCAACAAATAATGTTTAAACTAAAACTCTGGTCCATATAGAAAAGTAATCTGTCGGATTAGAGCTTAACTTTTCCAATTTGGCCGATACGAAATACGATAGATTCGTTCAGCAAACATAAGTCTAATCTTCTTGTATTGCTCTGCGCTGCTCGGTAACAGGAAAACTGTGTAGATAAATATTATTCGTTCAAGCGACGAAGCTGGATTGCGGATTGTGGTATTTTTATTCTTGAGCTTTCTTTCCTTGCTTCCTTTTTACGTCTGTCTCACTCAAGTTGTCTCGCTCTTGTTATTGATCTTGGACAAGAGTGAGATGGCTTCAAAAGTTTTCTCAAACCCGATTACTTCAAGAGTCAGCTTCAATTCTGTCGTGAAAGTCAATGGCTGGAAACTCGCCTTGCACTCAAATCTCAACTTGTTACTTCTCGATATCTAAATTGGACTTCACTTGAGAGATTTCTCATAGGAATTTACGACAGTACGGAACAGAAGAGGCTTCGAATACAATGACCTGATCTGGCAGGGCACGCACAACAACGGTGACTGACAGGAAAAGCTCTCTGGCACGCTAAATGCGTAGGATATACTAAAATAAGAGGTAATTGATTTTTTTTCTCAGCCGAGTAGCCAGCCAGAACTAAAGTGTAATTGAGGTGAAAGTCAGCAGAGCTCTGTTCTTCTGAGTCCAGCAGAGTTGGAATGGGAAATGGGCACCCGGGCAAGGAAATTGATTTAAGCTCGGCGTTCGACGGATGCGGGATTGACGAGGTGTGTTGCCTTCAGTTATTTCAGATGCAGTGGTAGTTAACGGGATTTGGCCTAGCCAGGCTAAAAGTAGAGCTGAGAGCCCAAAGAAAAACAAGTGGAAAGTGGACCTGATGAGTGTAGGCCGAGCGATCGACCAGCAGAACTGGCAACTGACTAGGACCCACAAACACGAACACAAGATTTATTCCCCACTGCTTTCTCTCTCCGCTCGCTCTGCCTTGTTTCAGATGACAACTTTCCCCAGCTCAAGCTCTGCCTTTGAACAACACAAACACTAGAACGAGTCGAATAGACGGCCCTGCAGGGAGCCCAGTCACTGCTCAGTCTGTCTAATGTTGTCTACGAACGAGCAGCAGCCTATCAAATCAACGGACACGCTCTTCGTTTCTGCATGTGATGTCAGCAGCGGAGACGAGAACATCCAGAACAGACAAAATCCAATCTCTTTGCTCGTAGCGTAATAATTTTCAGCAGGATACTTATAGCATATAATGAAAAAATCTGATGAAGGATTAATGATATATTTAATCCACGTCCAGAATAACGCAGATTGTTGGCAGACTGATGACCAGAGCAATTTGCAATTTTTTTTACTTGAAAGCTGGAATTACTGTGATGATTGATACGCAATGATCTAATCTCTGTATTATTAATTTGCGCTATAATTGGAAGAATTTTCTAGAGAAGCACCTAGCTATTTTAGTCCTCACTGTTTCTGCTCAACCTCACGACTCGGATTCGGAACTAGGACTGACTGAAAGATAAGAAGAGAAAGAACCCGTGGCCCGTAGTCAAACAACGCTAACGCTCCTCAACCTGGTTCTTATCACATAGAAACCCGCCTTGCGTAGGCAAGCATCTACCAGTGTTCTCACGGTAAGGCAGAATAGAAAGGAGCCAGGTAACAGGTACGCCGTCTCGAGAATTTGCTGCCAGCAGCAACTCAAGCAGTATTATCTTAGTATGCAGCCAGCTTGCTACTTTTTCGCTTATTAGTTCAAGCAGGTGAAAGCATTCATTTTTATCAGACTCAGACTCACATACATCATTTCACACAAAAGCCGTACAGAAGCAATTTCTCAATACAAAATTTAATGGATCTCAGGGAAAATGGAAAATACATGCACGACTGCTTCCATAAATTACACAAATCAAATTCTTCAGCAGAACGGAATATTCATGCAATGCCTAGTGATCAAACTTAATTAATGTTTGAATCATACAGCTATTTCTACTGAATTAAAAGTCTACAGCCTCGCCCTTTCTCGGATTGAAATTAATTGAATATCGTGGTCAAGCCTCAGTATATACCTACTTTCTCTGTCGAACATTGTGCAAAGGAGGACTAATAATAGAGCCTCCCTGTCTGATATATTATGCTTTCTCCAGAGAGTAGACAAGGAGAAAGGTGTAGCTAGCCCGATGGCTGACGGACGGGGGACTTTCTTCGTCTTCTTGAGTTGGTGCTAGTTCGTGGTGGGTACAGATAGATTCTGGAAGCTCAGAAGCTAAATATGGGCTTGCGCGAAGCAGTCGATAGATTCCTAGAGCATAAAAATAATACGAGTGGTTGGGGTTTAGGAAGGATTGAGAGCTTGGACTGGGATTTGGGAATTCAATTCAGCAGAGTGAAGAGCCTGGACTGGATTTTTGGACACGCTATGAGTGGCGCGTATTGCTTCCATTCCATTGTGTATTGGACGTTTTAAAAACAATTGTTATTAGCGTAGCAATACTATGTATAATGTTAAAGTATGGCTTCACACTACGCGATTATAATGATGTGATGAATCAGTAGCAAATATTTTTCGATTGTTTTTCAAATTATATAATTATGATTATGGTATTTATGGTGTCTGAACTGAATACGTACCAGTGCTTGCCCATTTTGAAAAACAAAATGCAGGCAGGTCTAAATAAGATGCGCCACCATGTTCGTTGTGCGCAAATTAGAGTTAAATGACCTTAGAGCAACAACCTAATTTATGATGGATTCAAGCATTAACTTAGGAGAACAAGCTCAGAACTTCAATCTCTCATTATGGTTTGTAAATTGTGCTTATTCAAGTACATTGGAGGAACAATAGAACAATGTACAATTCATATTTGTAGTTACCTTCACTTTTGATTTTGACGATGACTTTCTGTGCTGGTTTATCTAACCTTGTTGCCTTGTTGTATAAAGTCCGATGTCAGCCAGCCACCATACCATATGGCATTGGCAAACTTGCAGCTTTCTTAGTGCATAATATTTTGTTTTTTTCGAATAGCCAGGCAGAAGTATCAAAACGGCATGAAATGTTTTTGAAAAACTTAAAACCGTGTGAGAAGTTGTGCTATTGTAAAAGTGTATTTACTGATGGCTAACAATATTAGAATCATATAAGTAAAAAATAACAACTGGTTTGGAATTGGAACCTAACACCGAAAAACCAAGCCCCAAGCTTAAGATTTAGACAGCATTTCCAGAGATTCAGTTCTTCAAACAAGCAAGTGCCGACTTTCTTGCCGTTTAAAACGGCCTTTTTTGATTTCGAAATTTTTTACTTGTATTGATTCAAGAAAAATTTCCTATTGCTTGCTCCCAAGGCAAGGGCGGGAAGCCACGGAGGAGATGAAAAAATACGCAAAACGTTATTCTCAAACTCTCAACGCTTCTTACCTGCACAAAGACAAACCGACGACCTCGAACGACAAACGAACGATCAGCCCCTTCAACTGGTTACCAGTCAGTCCTATGCCGTATCAACCATCATTGTAGGTAACTCAATTTATTTCCTATTTCCAGTTCCGCCTCGGCAATCTTATTTATCAAACACATTATAGATTGTAGTTCCCGGTTTAACAGATCGGTAATAAAGTACATCATCATCACCTCCACATGTCGCTATAGGTGATCTTAGTCGCCTCGATTATCCAGCTTATGGATAATCGATGTACCTATGAACATTTCGGAAGTTGTAAATTTAACAGCTTACCATCCGTTAATTCATTATTTCCTGTTGAGTTTTAACGAACAATCTGCTTAATTAAAGCTATGGAATTCTCGTTTTTACAAACCGTCGACCATTAAATAAAATGAATTCTCTTTTTATTTGTGTTACAGACTCATCAGTCTACCACTGTAAATCAGTTCAGTCGTTGAGTACACGCTGACCCTACTCTCGTAACTCCGGTGATTCAAGAACGTTTGCCTAACGTGAATCGTATAACTGTAAAATATGAATCTCAACATCTCCAGCCAGAAGAAATGGTTCCTTAAGAATTTGACAGGACTAGCTAATCGCTTATACCACCACCGTCATCTAATTAAATTTTCACTTCCTGTTCCGGTTAGTACTAAAAAGCCGGTGACATTATATTTTCTGTAATACGCACTTTAATTTAGTATTGATCAGTCAAGATGATGAGTTAATGAGCTATTGAAAACTCAATTGTGACCTTCTCGTATTCGTGATTTTAGATTGACGTCCTAGTTCCAAAACAGTACTGGGGATTCTGCCTTGCCCTATTATCAAGTTTCTTGAACTCGTTGGCGACGCTGGTTGTATCCTTTCTTGTTGGCTATCATCCATATACCAAGACGAGCTGGAGGTTTCTACTCACTGTCTTCCCCACCGGATCTCTGGTTGCATATCATTTGCTATACCAGAAGGATTCACGCCTGATCAGAAAACGTTTGGCCACTTACTGACAAGGAGAGAACCAAGAATATGTTATTGTTACTTGTAAGTATAAGGTCTGCGTAGACCTTGGAACTCCATAAATTCTAACATCTAAGCATTTATTTAATTCTGTTTTAGGCAAGAAGTTTACTCGCCTGTGGGGCAGTTGTCCTCCAGTACTATTCTCTCAAGTTTATGACCCTTGGAGACTCGGCAGTAGTCTCTTATTCCTCTCCAGTGTTTGTATCTATCATGGCGTTCTTCTTATTGGGTGAGCCTGCTGGCTTGTTTTCCCTGTTCACCGCCCTGTTTACATTGCTAGGTAAGTAAGTAGGTATCGATACTTATCACTAGCATTTTCAAACACCATTCCATATTCCATATCGGGAGCAAGATTTTATGGAAAACAAAAAGCTAGAATTTGATAGGAAATGGTTGCATTGGGTTCTTAGATTCGAAGATTAAATAGTTAATTTTATTTTTGCGTTGAACAGGTGTCGTTACAATAATTCAGCCACCGTTTCTTACTGGTCAGCCAGCGAACATTCTCCTATTTGTAAGTACAGAACTAATCCTACCATTCATTGCGGTTTAATATAATATTCACCCGGATTATATCTAGGAATTGATTTATTTGAGATGTGTTTCAGTTTATCAGTATTATTCTAATTTTTATATAGAAAGGCGTTCTGCTTGCTTTCGGATGTACTATCACCAGAGGATTGTCTATGATAATCACGAGATTTATCAAGCAAATCGATCAGCTCATTATACTCCTCGGTTATGGTGGCTCTGGAACTATCCTAGCTTTCGGACTAGCACTTTGGACTGGTACCCTAGAATTTCCACACTCCACGCGTGACACGGTGTTGGCTTTAGCGTTGGGAGGGTTAGCTTGCACTGGCCAGCTAGCCATGATTATGGCACTGCAATTTGAGAATGCTGGAGCTGTAGCGTTGATTCGAAGCTGCGACGTAAGTCGCTGAAATATACTGCCCTTGTAGAACGCCAAAAGAACGAAGGACATACATACGTTAGATCACTTTCATTTAATCATTCATACCAGAATTTAATTGTTTACTTTTTAATCTAGGTAATTTTCTCCTTCATTTGGCAATCCTGGATTTTGGGAACATATCCTAGCGCTTTTAGGTAAGCACAAAGAATCACAGACGTTATTCATCCATTATCAATTATTCATGCAGCTGGTTATTCTGAGTCTGATCTTTTACATTTACTTTTGTTGACTAGTTTTATAGGTGGATGTATTGTATTGTCGGGAATCGTTTTAGCTGCATTTCAAAAATATGTCGAGACGCTAGTCGTGGGTGATGCTTATCGAAAAAAATTCTGGTTCGTTCTGATTTAGTACCCGCGAAAAAACCCAAGACTTGTCCTGGATGAACTGCACAACCAGAATAATTCAAAACGCCAACAGTTTCTCTATGTCAGTTATCATTTCTACTTTCTATTTAAATTATTACTTACAATCACGAATCGATGTGGGTTTCAAGTTGCTGAATATATGAAAACAGAATGTTTCGTAAATGCTTATACTATCTCCTTAGTTTACCTACAACCTACTTAATTAATAATACATGTGAACAAAATTTAATTAATAACGCTTTTCATTTTCATCTTCATCGGTCGGAAATAAGAAACGAATCCTACAAAGCGTCGTTCGAGCATCGAGAGAGCTAAATTTGAAAATCCACTTTGGGCGCGAAACTTGTTTCTGTAAATATAGGACATGTGTGTGTGGCATGATGAGTGACTGACGACATGACACCCAACAGCTGATGGTTCGCATACTACTGTATAGCTGACAGAGTATCTAAGCATTCTGAGGATAACAGATAAGGCGGAAGCTAATTCTACGGTTTGCGGAAGTGTACTGTCACCTGTCATCAACTGCCTGTTCAGTTTCAGGTCAGTGTCTTTATTTTGAAGTCACCAACAACGCCGCCTACGCCTATGTAAGCCTAATTCAATATAAATGTATCTCCACGCAAATACAACATGGATCATGCATGCACAGAACAGAAAATTATGTATTTAACATTTGTCATTACTCATTGCTACATATATTGTACAATAGCCTTGCAGAGCTCACGCTTAGCTTTTAATTTGCAATTTGTAGGTGCCTTGTGCTTGTATAGTGTATAGTATAGGTAGGACTGGGGACTGGGCATGGGCATGCTAATAGCCGAGGCTGCCTGTCAAATGAGTAATGAGATATAACATATAGGATAGTGCAAGCATTTATTTTCCGGTACCTATTCTAAAATATGATTTTTTTAAAGGATACAACGAACGAGTGGGAATGAAAGATGACAACTTCTAATCCACTCATCAGGATACATCGGTTTTCATTTTGGGGAGCTGTTGTGCTGGTCTGTTTCGTGAAATTCCTTTTCCTGAAGTCCTAGTAAGTCTAAATAAGTTACGGTTACCTACGGTTTACGGTGAAGTGTGTCTGTGAAGTTAAAAATGGTCAAGCGTTACTACCATACTGCCAACACATCACAATTAATTTAACCTCTGGTCTGGCTTGATGCATGTACGCTGTGCATGAGGTATTAAGGTTTGATTTTTAATTGGTCTGACTATTCACACAAGCGTAATTTCTTTGAATGCTATTAATTCTACCCTTTGATAACCCTTTGATCCTAAAATACAACTAAACTGTTATTGGTTTTAATTGTCTATACAGCAGGTCAACAGATTTTGAAGTACACCGCAACTGGCTGGCAATAACGCACTCTTTACCGCTGGAGAACTGGTATTATGAAGAAACATCTGAATGGACGCTCGACTACCCGGTATTCCTATTTTAAATCCAATACCAAACAATTTTTCTTTAATATTAAAAAGCTTATACAATATTACTCTTGATAACTACTTGCAGCCTTTGTTTGCCTACTTTGAATGGACCCTAGCTCAAGCTGCTGCATGGATTGATCCGAAAATGCTGAATGTTAAGAATCTAAACTACGCCTCACCTCTGACAATCTTTTTCCAAAAGGCGTCTGTAATTGCAGCCGACTTAGTGTTCGCGTACAGTGTGAAACTGTAAGCAACGTTTTTGCCTGCATCTGAGAAACGTTAAGGTCACCCAAGCGGTTTGTTTATTATTTTTAATTTGTGTAGATGTGCAGAGGCAATCCGCTCCGTGCTTCCTGGAAGACTGCTTCGACGGAATTTGGAAATGAGCTTATTTGCACTGATATTTCTTAACGGAGAGACTGTTCATGGTGGATCATATTCACTTTCAGTATAATGGATTTCTGTATGGCATACTTCTCCTTTCCATAGCCAAGATTTTACAGGTAAGTATATTTTATTACCACATACTAAGCTACTAAACTCATTCAGTAGTACTCCTGACTAGTGAGGAGTACACTCGACCCTGCAGGTGACCGTTAATCGACTGACTGGTATATATTGGTTTCGAATTTCAGGGAAAACATTTTCAAGGAGCTTTGCTGTTCGCCATCCTACTGAACCTGAAACATATATTTTTATACATTGCGCCTGCATATGGGATTTATTTGTTTACAAATTATTGCGTTAGATCTGAATCGGAAGAACTTACGAGTACCGATAAGATAAAGAATTTCACTGTGCTATCGGGAATAGTCGTATCAATCTTCCTCGGTTCATTTGGACCATTCTACCTGCATGTACAGCAAGTAAGTTGCATTTCGTTCAAAAGAAACTTTGACCTATCAAGATCAAGGCTTCAACTTCTAAAGCGGTAGATTCCTTGGAGATCTTTAAATAACAAGATTCTCGTCCCATATTTTTCTAGATCTTAAAACGGTTGTTCCCATTTGGGCGAGGACTGTCTCACGCCTACTGGGCACCAAATATTTGGGCCCTTTATAATACTGCTGATCTGGGTCTTAGTGTTGGTAAGAAATTATGCTTACCTGTTCGTTATCGAAGTTCTTATTTAGTTAAGATCGAAGGCCAAGATCCATAGAATTTTTTTGTAGTCAAGCTTTGTTTTGAAAATGTTCAACAGTCAAATGTAAAAACCCCGATTTATTTGACACATATTTAGCAAAAGGGAAGGGTAAAAGTGGCGTGACCGGTGGTTTGGTTGGAGAAAACTCATTAGCGGTTCTGCCTATGGTTCAACCTATCCATACATTTGTTCTGACAGCTCTGCTCATGCTGGTAACTGGCTTTATGAATTTTGTGTTGATTTTGGAATCTTACGCTTCTGACATACAAAATGTGAAATCGGTATCTTATTGGTAACTTCGACAGAATATCCTAACTTTTCGACTGTTTCTGTGATTTCAGCCAATTCTGTACAAAATATGGAAGAAACCTACTAACCGAAGCTTCCTCAACGGCGTTATCATCACGGCTTGGACGTCGTATATGTTTGGCTATCACGTTCATGAAAAAGCTATCCTTAATGTGATTATTCCTCTGGCATTGGTGGCAATTGATGAACCGCGTCTTTTCATGTTAGCACTGATTCCAGGAACATTTTCATTGTTTCCGCTGCTCTTTACTTCATTCGAGGCGTTGCAAAAGTTAAATATTGCTTTGATACACACAATGCTTTCACTTCTTGTAATTCCTTCGCTGCAACTTCGATGGTATGAGCTACTTTATGTTCTTGGATTCCTTCCACTTTATTGCCTTGAATTTATTTTGCCCTTTCTACTACCAAAACTTCCGTTCTTATATTTAATCTGTGTTTCTGATTACTGCTTTATCGGTTTATTCTATACATATATCAAATTCTATTACAAATCATTGGTACAAGTTTAGAGTTCAGAGTAAGTATTATAGTCGAATGTGTACATTTCTGGTTAATAAACGTTATAATTCGCAAGTCCAATTAAAAGGCTTCCTGGTCATATACGATCCGGTTTGATCAATTATCATTTAATCAAAGAGGCTCGGGTACCGCAGACCGTACAGCGTAGAATTACTAGAATTAACTATTGCCTTTTCAAAGAGATTCCAAGCTCCTTAAGTTGTCGACAATTTTACACCCGAGCTTCCGGTTTTTTTGTTTGGCTTGATAGAAATGTCATTTTTCAAGATTGTACTTTGCGAATAATTAATTCGAGTAAAAAGTTTAAAATTAAAATTCATGTCAGTATGCAAATTGTCCGTCGAACCACTGTAGTACTTATCACGTTGAATTTGAAAATGAAATCATAAGCGTACGATATTATGTAGATATGCACTCGAATGGTAAAGCAAGAAGCACAATTTATTACTTAGGGACGCCAAAACCCGTTATGCTAATTGCCGAGGTACGAGAGTAGAGGTATTTCTAGTTGTGGCATTCGAAGCGAAGCCTATGAGCATTTGAAGCTGGATACTGGATACTAATACCAATATACATTGTCAAATCATATAAAGTCCACGTGGACCTTGGAACTGGGTAAAGGTTAAATAGGGGTTGATTACAGGTAGCAGATCAAGTTCGAGTTTTGAGGTAATCAAATCAGACGACATACGACAGCCCACTTTGTCTCCAGCTCCAGCCCAGGCGCCTAGCCGTACCAGAAGGCATATTTACTGACTTCAAGTCGATTATACACAGTAATTCTCTGAGCTATTGTTGGAATCCGAAACTGTAGTGTATTTCCATTTATTTACGTACTATTTGAAACAGGTAAAGTCATATCAAATTCAAATCAGAAATCAGAATACACTTGTTGTTCGATAGGCATTTTGCAGTTTTGCAGAGCTGCGTTTTCGGTATTTCTACGCTTTTATTCCTAATCGATCTAAATACTTTGGTTATTAGACAGGTATATTAAATAGTTTTCGATTGTGGAACATAAGTTTACATTAACGTACTCCACAAGATATATTAAGTTTCACAACAGCCCTGCCCTGTATGCATGCACTGCTTCTTTAGTATCCAAGGGATACATCTTTTTAAAGATAAAAGGTATTTACCTACTAACTAGCCGGTTTTCACGGGCGTAAAGCCCGTTGCTATGGAGATGAGTACGTAGAGTGCTGGCGTATTTACAAAATTTAAACAAAACCCTAATAAAATATTTATGTTTATCCTCTGTTCG
>VNWX01001033.1:0-16948 GCA_009869905.1 Ceratophysella communis
AGTATCAGGAAAAAAGAAGAGTCCTTCATAAAAAAATATGAACCCCTTTCACGCTTCGGTACTTTTGCCTAGAAGAGAAAACAAAAGGCTGTTCGGCGTACAGTACGAAAGTCAGTACTATTTGCACATTTCTGTTTTCGGTCGCTTGGACGTCGGGCATTTGCGGAGCTAATTACAAGCGGCAATTCGCAAGCTGCGGCTCGCTAAAGCCTTGAAATTCCATGGTGAAAGCCAAGCACAGTGCAAGAGCAGCCTGAAGCAAAATGACCGAGACCCATTTGACCGTTGACAATTTTTCATTATGAGCCCGGTAGTAGGTCCATCCGGCCGATGCTCTGATTTCGGCTATTTTTGCTGATGAAGCTCATAGGACTTTTCTATTATCATTATAACCAAGAAATAAAAAAGCCTCGTAAAAGATGCCAGTTGCTTCGTATGTTTGTCATAAGACCTCTAAAGTTCAGGCACAGGCTGGATGGATGTCCATGTCAGTGTAATTAATAGTGCTACCCTTCGAGAGCCGAGAGCCTAGCCAGAGCAAGTCAAGCCAAGTTCCAGCGTTCCAATTTGTCGACTTATTTAGCATTTCGTGTGAAAGAATGAGAAATGGCAGAGAGCCTCGTGTGTGTGTCGCTCCCCCTCCGCTTTTGCTGACTTTGGAGAAGAAGGGGTGCATGGTGTTGGGAAGAAGTAATTTGCATTGTCGGGACGGCAGAGAGGGATTGGAGGCAATTGAAAGCTTCATTTATCACTTTTGTCGGGAGGGTCTGTCTCGTATTCACGGAAAAATACAAATTGTCGGAAAAACTTGTCCAACTAAAATTCTACTCGGCTTCTGCGAAATTCGCTGCTTACCAAATGAATCCTGTTTAAGCTTTAATGGTTCAGTAATTATTACCAAGCTTGGTCATAACATCGTCATAATGATGCCTGAAAAAAGTTCTGTACGGACTAATGTATTTAGAAGATCAAGTATTTTTTGTCGAAGTCGTTAATATTTTGAAGTTTTAAAGTGTTAAGGGTCAAAAGTTCGACAGATTTTTTTAAAAATTCGTTTCAACCGGCGGCGTGGACGCCAACTTGAATTTCGCTCATTAAATTTTTCTTGCGGTACCCATGGCATGGCTGCATTCATCGAGCTCGTCGTCTTGTCTGCCTGTCTGCCCACATTACGGCGAGCGGAGATGTGTTAGACTGGAGCAGCTTCTCTCCAGCCGGAAGATAACTGCGGTCTGCCATGCATGAACTCAATTATTTGTAAGTGAGTCTCTGAAGCCTCTTCCCCAGCCTCAACGCTCTAATATCAAAAGCAACGACGACTGCCTGTTTGTAAACTTAGCATTGGCAATAGCCCATTCGCATTATAAGCCCAAGAAACCAGAACAGAGGCTCCCAGCATCATTAATGGTCCTGCCTCTGCTTCTTCGTAAGGAGTGTCTCAGCCTTGCGGGTAATTGGTTCAACTCGAGAAAATCTTAAGCTTGTCGAACAATGTACACAGCAGAAGTTCTCATCCTATTATGCAATCTAGTTTCTGGAAGGCCTTTGTGGAAATTGAGCAGCATTTGAACATGCAAAGGGTACGTACGAACACGTACCTATTCCCTGAAGCTTCTGAATTTTTTGTCAGGTACGATCCTCGTCCCAATAAGGGGGTTTGGTTTTTGGCTGCTTGAGTTGAGTGACTGACATTGAGGTGTTGGGAAAAAGTCGCATTCTCATTTCAAATGGAATATAGTAATGAGGTTCGGCGTTGATTTGGGCTGTAAAAACTGGCTTTCAATGAGAGAGGCAGAATGCCGACATAAGTAATGAGTTTGAGCACCCAGAGAACTTTCTGGCCTGAGTGTTAAATTTAAGAGCATTTTCCTGTACCCCTTTTTCTGCACACGGCATTGTTCTGTGTTACATAAAATAGTGCCTACTACTAACATTTGGCAATTCGGAATGGAGCTTCCTCTTCAGCATTCATCTGACCTCGCTTTGGTCAACCGGCGTTCGTTTCTTGCTGATAGGAATTGCGTATATTTTTTGGGCGTACGTCGATTTTAAGACGAGTAGTCCAAAGCTCGAGCCTAGGAATTATTGTTGAAAGGGTTGAGAGAGCGAGCGTGTGTGTGTTTGTCTGAGTATGGATTTGCGTGCCTATCTTCATTTGCGGAGTCAATGCCAGCCAAGCCTAACTCCCACAGTCCTCTCTGGTTGTAGGGCTAATCTGAAATCGACCTCCTAATTTAATCGTCTCCCTCTCCACGTCTCCTCGTCCATTGTCTTCAAAAGGCGAGGCTTCTCTTCTAATGAAGGAATGGAGAGTCATGTAGTTTTCCAAATTGAGTTCCTTCCTGTCTCCATGTGCCTCCGAGTCCTGGGAATTCCAATTCCGAAAATGGTTCCACGAAAACTTCATCACGGAAAATTTGCCCAATAAAAAACACCAGCAACTGCCAATGGGCTTTGTATATAATTTTTAAGCATTTTGGTATGTTGGAATTTAAATCTACAAATTCTCAGCTAAACCTGTAGAAACTCAGAACTTCTGAGAAATATATTTAGCGTCAAATTTTAATTGCTGTGTCATTTACTCTCTAGCGCTCAAAGCTAATAGGCGTGAAAATTACTGCAATTAAAGGGATAATTATGTTCACACTAGACGAAATATACGAGTAAGTAGGCTAGGCAGCTTGAATAGTAATGCAATGCGAAGGCAGCAGATTCCCTTTCACCACGAGGATTTACTCTGGAGAAACCGTTTGGACACCAACGAGGCTTTCCGGTCTTCGAATTTTCACCTGTCACAGGAGAAAGTCCTGCCCATACCGAGAATACGACAGATATTTGTGTCAGGCTCTGGACAATTTTTTAGGACATAATTCGAAACTAGTGTCGTATACTGCTTTCTATTTGGCCTGGAAACGCCAAGCCAAGCTTTCACTTTTTACAATGGAATTATATTGCCCTACTACTCGATGCCCGAGAGACCACATTAAAGCCAAGTACCTGGTCTAACTTTCGTATGGCTTTCACCCATCAATCCATCCATAGCATATAGACGCCGATGATAGAATTTGGAATGGAACTGTTAGGCTAGAACGCCGCATTTGCCGGTGCTTTCTTCATACCTAGCTAAATAACGCACTATGATTAAACTGTACTGTAATCAAAATTTAACGTTGAGGCCTTCCCCACACAGTTTTTGTCTTCAGGCGAGTGGTCTGAAATGGGGATTTTAATGATGAATGTGTGAATTACTCAAGGATTAGAGGCGTATAGAGGCTTGCCTTCTACCCCCACATACTCTAAAAACGCTGTATTGTGTCACTCCTCCGAATGACTTAAAAATTTCAAATTCAACCCACGCCACACACACTTATCGTCAGTGACTAGCTTATGGCCTCCTCCATGACAATGCATCATAAGATTTTTGCATTAATAAAGCTAGGCGGAATGACATAGTCCCACTCCTGCCAGCAAGGCTTCAGGACACTCCTGGAGTGGTCGCCTAAAACTACTTGCCCACGGAACACACCCAAGTTCTTTTTCTTAAGTGTTAGGACAAACAAGGTTCCCCATTAACTCAGAGCTGACATAAAAAACACGAGCCAAAAAAAAAGTTTTTGGTAATGATGTGGAGAGGAAATAAGAGAAATGTGTTGGATAGCCCACTTGTCTACTCAACTAAGGGCATTTAGTGTCACGCAGAAAGAGAAAAATGGGCCATTAGTGTGGAAATGGACAAGATGAATACCGTGTTGTTTTGAGAAGGGGGACTCCAAACTAAAGCTCTAGTACCCACAAAACCCACCCCCATACTCAAAATAGGGATCATCCACTTGAGCACGAAAACATATTTAGATCCTCATTAAAAGCTTGTTTGCCCACAACATGAACACTTACAACGGCAGTTAATTGTTATATGACATAGCATTATGTAGAAATTCCTGATTGGAAAATGTTTGTGGGACGATTGGTTCCCAGCGAAATCACAGCAGTTTTGAAATTGCTTGCGATCACGGGATTCGCCTAAGCATAAATAAATGTCATATTCAAATATGCCCACACCAAAAGCCTCAGAACATAAGGGTTCACTCAATATCAATATGTACTCAACTTTCTCCGACTTTCACCGCGTCGCTCTGCACAAGGTCTAATGCATTGCATATCGCATATTTGCAACGTTTTGAATACTTTGAAGCGTTTATTGCCTTACTTGAAATTCGCTAGGATAAAAAAAATTGTATATCTGTTCGAAAAATTAAACCAATTAGTCTAATGCATTGCATATCGCATATTTGCAACGTTTTGAATACTTTGAAGCGTTTATTGCCTTACTTGAAATTCGCTAGGATAAAAAAAATTGTATATCTGTTCGAAAAATTAAACTAATTTTTTCGCATCCACTAAACGTAGATAACACTACCAATTGGGTTGCACTAAAGAGGGTGTGTGTTTACAATACAAAATAAAACGATAAAACACGTGTGGGTAGGTTACATTGTATTGTTGTGTGTACAATATTTGTATCTGAAATCAGAGATGATGATAGCTAATGTGTATCTTCTCCCCCTCCCTTCCTGTTAGGCTTCAATCCTTCAAAATATACTTTTTTATTTCTGTGTCTGAGATTGAATCTTACACCAAATCCAGGGGCATATGAACTGATCCCTTTGTTGCTTTTTTTATTGCAGGAGTCTCGTATGAGTGATCCTAGTTCTCTGGAGGACGAGCATGACCACGGTAAGCTTTTGTATTTCCGGGTTTTTGGGGGCTCTCTTTTCAAAGCCGCTTACATGTATGTATGTACTTAAAATAAAGGTTGGGTTTAGAGCTTGTGTCATAAGTACAGATGCATTAAGCCAAGAGATGATTGAATTTGACAGTTCAATATTAAGATTGTGAAAATGGAATAATTTTGTTTAAAATTTTCCTAATAACTCGTGATTTAAAAAAATTGAATGTTAACAAAATTTCATTATAACTTTTGTATAATTGAAAAATTCATGTTTTCAAAAATGGATGCCCTAGAAGCTAAAAATCGCTCTTAAGGCAAGGCGTATTCAAAAATTTTCCGCACTTAAAAAACGCCAAAATAAGTAGGACAGGCTGAATATTTGAGTTATAGATTGCTTAAAAGCTGGGCGTGTATTCTGATTGAATTTCCTTGTATTTCTTGACAATAGTGGTCGAACCTAAGCGGAAGAGTAAGGGTAGCAGCGGTGAGAGCCGACGGTCGACCCTGGAGTCTCAGAACCCGGAAATCCCTACCCCTGTCGACTGGCTGGGCTACCATCCAATTGGATTAAAGAAAGAGCGACTCACTCCCACGAGCTCTACAACGACCTGTTCCAACAACAACAACAATAACAGCATCTACACAAACGGAAAGCACGAGTTTAGAGAAACAATCTGTAAGTCACTCTCTCTCTAATCTCAGGGGTCTATTGTATTGGGAATAAATCAATCTGAGGCGACCCAAGCTAGGGAAATGTGAGATTTGTTTACTTTCTTTTTTGCAGCTTATTTACTCGAGATCGGGGTTTATGAACGCTTCACTTTCGCTAATTTGGGGTCCGAATCGAGAACGATCGCATACGCTTATTCGAACCGCTAATGTATGAATATTAGACTGATGATGCTTGCTTTCATTAAAAATATATGTGATCACCGGATTCGACAACCCACATTGAAAATCTATGACGCGTGCAAACCCTGTTCTCCCACTCGAATTTTGAGGGTTTCGCAACAATAGCTCATCCTTATTTATTTATGAACGCGATTGTGTTCCTGTCATTCAAAGCACGGCTCTAAGCTGGTAAATCTGTGAAAGTAGACCTCAGTATCCGGAAGAAAGCAGGAAGCAGAGTAAAGTTACGACGCGCCCCCGTACTTTCTCTTTCTTTTTTTCCAACTCTTAAACGACGGAAATACGATTTTGTTTGCGGAAACCGGAAAAATTACTGCAAAAGGTTTTCTATCTTTTAGCTTTCTGACTCTCGAGTAATTATGATAGGATTTTACTACTAGAAATTAGGCTAAAGCGTAGTAAATAGTTATTCCGAAATCTCTGTAAATTAAGCTCCATAGATTTTATTTAGGTAGATATCTGAACTACGTAAATTTTTAATTTTGCACCTGTAAAACGCTTTAATTTAATAAAATTAAACTGCAAGAGCGAGATTCTATCATCCTGCGAATAAATTTGACAGATTTCAAGCAGTCTTCAAATTAAAGTCCATATGCTGGCATATCCCTCTTAGTCTAACCCGCGAGCGGAGAGTAAATATAGCCCGAAGCTGAGGCCTGCAGATACGAGGCAGATGTCTGGGTATTGAGCCCATAGTCACTTCTAGTTTGAGTTGAAGGGAGCCGACATTCTAATTTCTAATCTGAAAACGCTTCGAGCTTGGAGCTAGCTTCGATTTCGGCTCACATGGTTTTGATATATGCAACTTCGTGCTTGTTTCCACAGAGTCCCCTGTCGCTGAGTGACCGATCTGGAGTGGGTCATGAAATTGGACAAGATGAAACATCTTCCAATGGGAATAAGGAGGACGAGGACGATGATGACGACGAGTCCGAGGACAAGATGGACCTCACTCAGGCCCATGATCCCGAAAGACTCAAGTCCTTCAACGTAAGTTGGATTTAATTCTGTGTCAATTCTGCGCCACAAACTCNAAAATTGACAAAATTGCACGCGCGAGTTTTTTATGAGCTGCCCTATTGACAATGCACTGCTGCACATCACAAGGCCCATCGAAACAATCATTATTTACTCAAGCCAGCCCGTGTTAGCAGGTCGGGGACACAGCTTTCTCCATTTAATTCTTCACTGTCGTTTGAGCACATGAGTCTCCTTCCGTTCCTCTATTTGCTCTCGAGACGTACTTCTTGGGTTTCCAACTCAATTGATTTGTTTTCTTCTCTACTTGGTTCCCACGGAATAAACATAGGGAGGTCCTACTTACTCCTACGAACAGACCTTGTACTCAAACGAGAAAATCCTTTGCAATCTCGGTTCCTTACACCGCGCGGTAGCTTAGCTTTAGGTCTAATTCCACATGGGTACGTACACAAAAAACTTGGGCTCAGGAAAGCACTCAATTGATTTGTTTTCTTCCCTACTTGGTTCCCACGGAACAAACATAGGGACTCCTGCTTACTCCTTCGAAAGACCTTGTACTCAAACGAGAAAATCCTTTGCAATCTCGGTTCCTTATACCGCGCGGTGGCTTAGCTTTAGGTCTAATTCCACATGGGTACGTACACAAAAAACTTGGGCTCAGGAAGGCGTCGGAAACCGGAGAAGCACTCGGAATAATTAATTATTGACATTGGTTTCCTTCGTTTTCTCTCCCTCGCTTTCTTTGGTCTGTGGGCGACAATGACAGAGTTCTCGCCGCTCTTATGAGTAGGTATCCGCTAAGGCAAGCAGTGCTTTTTCAGAACCATTTTAATTTTCCTACTCGCAAGAAAATGAATTCTCGTGCAAATTAGTAGACTCATCAGTTTGAAATATAGGACACAGTAATTCTCAGTCGTTTTTTTTTAAAGAAAATACGAAATGCTAACATTCGCAGTCGGTTTTCCTATACACGAGCCCGAATTTTTTTTGGCGTGGGCAACAGAACAGACCCGTAGTAGTAGTTTATCTGTTCCTAAGCCTGCAACTGAATCCACTGTGCCATACCGCCGGGTTTTCTCCCGTTCGCGTTTCTGGCTCCTGGGCGGGTGTAACTGAAGTTTCCTTCTTCGGTGAGAGAAATTGGACTGTCTCGTGTTTTTCGTATAACAAAAAAAAACAAGACAGGAGGGCTTCCTTGGAGGCTTGGAAAGACATCCAGGCTTATCTGTAGCCCACACGTAGGCGAGCACCGCACCATAGGAATTCACTAGCCTGGCTCAGCTACAATTCTGCATGACTGTGCACTCGGATGTCGTGTCGGGCTTCTCTTCGTCACCGGGGCGAGTGGCGGAGGAGTCAGTAGATTGAATTGAGTTCTGCAAGGCAAGACAAGACAGTTTGGGAGCGGCTCGTGAAAAGAAGGACGGGAATCAAATTGATTCATGAGAGCAATTACTGCAAGAGACGAATGGAGGGGTTCACACACAATATTTTATAGGCGAAAACAAGACAGGAGGGCTTCTTTGGAGGCTTGGAAAGACATCCAGGCTTATCTGTAGCCCACACGTAGGCGAGCACCATAGGGATTCACTGCTAGCCTGGCTCAGCTACAATTCTGCATGACTGTGCACTCGGATGTCGTGTCGGGCTTCTCGTCGTCACCGGAGCGAGTGGCGGAGGAGTCAGTAGATTGAATTGAGTTCTGCAAGGAAAGACAAGACAGTTTGGGAGCGGCTCGTGAAAAGAAGGACGGGAATCAAATTGATTCATGAGAGCAATTACTGCAAGAGACGAATGGAGGGGTTCACACACAATATTTTATAGGCGGGGTCCGTTTCTACTGCCTTGCGTTTGGGTTTGGGTTCCGAGCAATATACAACACACCCTGGCTTTGCCAAAATAACGGGCCTGGCGCCTAGCAGGACCAGAATCGCAAGTTGAAGGCGAAACCCATTATGTCGGGTATATATGTTGCCGATACAAAGCGAGCTTGATGATTGATTTACTCGCACCTTTCGCCTTCTGCTGCCAGCATAATCACTTAATCCCGGGCAAGAGGGCCATAATGCTTACCTGTAATATACAATCCGCATCATGGTGGCTGCTGGCTGCTACGCGGTGTTCGACAGATATTTACTTCCGTTAGGCTCGCCACTCGCCAAGCTCGCTCTACCTTACAATTCTTTCATGCTTACCCGAAAAACATGTCTGCTGGGCGAAACTACGTTCCAGAAAATGCGCTCCCTTTTACCTCGCATCCTGTGCAGGAAGTCAAGGGGAACCTGAAGGCTCCTGTCCAGGCCAGACATACGAAGAGTCCCTAGGTCCAGCGGAAGAAATCGATCGTCTGCCCGCGGCCGCCCTAGCGAAACCGTCTCATGTGTGAATAAAATAAAAGTCGGAGCTGTCCATAAAGTTGCAGAGGGTGTAAGCGGAGACTCTAGGCAGGGCAGGATGCGATGATGGTAACGAATAAGGTAGGGTGAGTAGTTGAGAGCGAGGGCGTCGTGTAATAAGGTCTAGGAAATGAAACTGGAGTGGAGTGAGTAGGTGGGATGGAGGGCGTCTCTCGAATATGCCTTCTTGTAAGCGACATGCAATGCCGGCAGAAGCGCGGGCGAGCGAGTGGTCGTCTGTATGAAAACGTGAGAGATATTGAGTTTACAATTCAAATTTCAACCCCTTCTTGGTTTCAAGGGTAACTCGGACGCTTTGATTTCACATTTTAGACTTGCGACCTAAAGGCGTAACTCGAATTCCGGTCGATTTTTTCGAAAGCAAGTAAATTGTCTAATCCACTGTACAGTTTTCCGGTGAAGTTAAGCCAAGACGACGAAATACGCGTTTTCAAGCCGCCAGGGGTAAAATCAGAAAGTTCGGAGAAAGCTGTATTCCGTCCGTATGTTCCCAAGTGTGCCTGTATTTATATACGAGAACACACACACCCGGAAGAGCGTTAGAATGAAAGAGAAAACGCCAGGTCCAGGAAAGGGCGTATTACGAAGAGGGCTGTTGCTGTCCAGCCTTGTACAAGTCCACTATTTGTAGTATAATAGGATTTTTTGTGTGTTTTTCTCTGGGTTCTGTTCAGATGTTCGTGAGGCTGTTCGTGGATGAGAATCTCGACCGTATGGTACCCATTTCCAAACAACCCAAGGAGAAAATCCAAGCCATTATCGACTCTTGCACTCGCCAATTCCCTGAATTCGCTGAGCGGGCTCGTAAACGAATCCGGACTTATCTCAAATCCTGCCGAAGAAACAAGCGGTGTCGAGATACAGGCGGCTGGGAGTCGGTGAGTCTCATCTGCTTCTAATATACTTACGTTTCCAAAAGGCGAGGCTCCATGAGAGAGTCGTCATGGAGCGGAATACATCAGTGTGAGTGGATCTGTGTGTATGTAGAAATCTAGAATAGAATTCAGTCCAGAACGCCAGTAGTTCTCAATTTCTAGATTCTTGGCCTCGTTCCCTGTTCTCCGGGTTAAAACCAGCATTCAATTCAGCCTCGGGTTTTGACGCTCATTTCAAGCGCTAGCATTAATGTTCAGGATTTCAAAAATTTACGACGAATGAAATGTGTAAAAACCATTGCGACAATTTTCAGCATGTGCCTTACGTTTACTTCTGCACAACAAAATTTGTAGCATCAGAATTAAGCCAAGCACAGCGCTTCACAAATAAATTCATTCAGCCCACACGCTCCATTAACTGGAAGACGCGGCTGCTGGAAGAAAGAGCCATGCTGTAATTGAAACACGACTGTACCCCAGAGAATGTAAAAAGTGTGAAGAAATAAATTATTCGAGATTTCTGGCACGCAAAAACACTTTGAGAAACCTCTACGCTCTAATGCCTGTCGCCTTTGCTTCGTTTGTGGAAACAATTTAGAAGGAAGATCCTCAGCATTGGCACATACTTAAGACTCGAATTAGAAATTTCATACATATATACCACGCAGCTAGGACTACAGAGGGTTGTATCGTAGGGAATGGATACGAGTAGGAGATATACACAAAACGTGTAGCATTACCATCCGAGAAAAGAGGGTAGGAAAGGCATCTCTCAGATCTCTTCCGTCTGCACTCTACTCAAACCTTATTGAATCAAAAGTTTGCCCTCAAGTCACACTTGAGATCATCACGCCTCACTGGAGTCCTACAATCGAGTCATGGGCTTTTCTGTCTCTTCCACCTTGATCAATCAATGTTCTGTGAAGCTGCAATTCTGGGATGAAACAGGGTTGCCAAGTCATAAAATAAATAGCAATATATCCACAGAAAATCAGGAATTTCGTAAAAAAGCTTCAGTATGTCTAAATTCAAATTCAGGCGTACCAAAAGAATGTATCCCTTGGCATAAGCATATCCCTGTGTCGACAAAAACGTGCCCAAACACGTGCCGCAACGGCAACCCTAGAACAATAAATAAATCGATAACAGGAAGAGGAAACAGGGAAAGTAATATGCCGTCCTCCACCCCCTCACCCTTGCCTTCCCCATTAGGCAAATGAATGCATGATTTACCACCAAATTGGATCTGAATCTGTGCTGATAGCTGTTGAGTAATAATAGCTCCTGCCTCTCTAGCTTTCTTATTTATGGATCGTAAACTCTTCCGTAACCCATGCTTTCACCCTTCTGACTTTCTCTTCAGACTTGAATACATTAGCTCTTCAGTAGTGCAGTCTCTCTTCCGTTCATTACCTTATGCAAATCCGAGCGGATTATACACTACACAGAGCCTAGTGTTTGGGTGACAGGGGTTGATTACGTCGAGGGAAAGGAGTCGGAGAAGATTAGCGATACTTGAGAGCATCCTGTCTCTATATATTGACACTTCGAAAACAACCTGTGTGACTTTCTCCGTTTGAGGGGTTAGGTTGTTGACGTCATGAATATTATTATTATGTAAACAGCAAGGGTTGAAGGGAAGTAGCTACAAATATGTAGGTACTCGTTTCGCTTCATTAAAATATCGTGTAAATTTAAAATTGATAGGTCGGATAACATATAAATTCGGGGAATTTTTATTATTCCAAATTTTGATTTTCACGGCATATAAAATATTTAAATAAATGCTAATTGAACTGATCTTTTTTTAGCGTATTGTCTGCTACAAATTAGCGCCTAAATTAGGTCAATTTATCGCGTGCTTCAAAAGGTAACTTTGTTACAAGGCTAACCTAGGCGGATGTACTTTTAAAAACCCAATGAATTAAAAATTTAGGTCAGTTCAAAGAAAGCTATTTAATTTAATTACGTCCAAACCACTTTAATCTCCACCAAATCAGAAGATTTTGAGGCTTGAGGCAGAACAAAAAAGTATAATAAAAGCTTGTAAGCTTAAGGAAATAATCCACTCGAGTGAAAGTATGTTGACTCAAGTTAAACTCATATAGCTTTATTTATAAAATGTAGCTGGTTGAGACGTATAGAGATATAAAGCGATGCCCTCTGTATATAAATATCCAAGCAAGTGACGTATTGGAGCCTATTCATAATCCGCACGAGTCTTATCCATTCATCCGCTCCCTGCCTCGTTCTCTCTCTCTCTCAAAACTTTCTCCTTACTTTCTATTGCCTTGGTGTAGGTTAGGGTTTTCCCATTGGGGAGAAAAGGCGCAAGGCTTTTTATTTGTTTAGTGTGTAGGATGCGTCGATGCTTTTCTCCTCTTAAGGCTCCCTCGTGTATCATAATATTCTCGATGTTTATGTTTTCCCAAAAGTTTTGGAACCAGTGAAGCATTCATGCCTAGGGCGACTGGACGCGTCAGTTGTTTTCTCAGCTGATTCAGAAATAGGCTATTATTCGATGACTGGGATGATCACTTCCTTCCGCAACAAATACCTATGCCAGTCTTCGAATCGAAATCGAAATTGTTTATTTTTTTTATGCGACCCATTCCTACTGTACTACTGCTCACCCGATGTGAAAACAAACACTAAAATATAATACTGGCATAGAATGAATGAATTTGCTGAATAAATGGGTTATAGTACGAGTATACTAGGTACTTGTGTTTATGCATATGTATTGTTGACTAAACGCTAACGAGATAATTTGCTCAATTTACAGTCCCGCCCGACACCGGCACATTTGACCTCTGTTCAGGCTGAGCAGATATTGGCCCAAGCTTGTGAAAATGAAAGTCAGAATGCTAAGAGAATGCGAATGGGTCTGGAGCCGATTGGTCAACCCTTGCCTGCTTCAGCTGTAAGTTAAAACCTATTTAATCTTTAATAACTTAATACCGACGCGAACGTTGTTTTAACATTCACTTCAAAAAAATTAAACAGAACGGCGGTCGTGCATCAACCGAAGCTGTTGGTAATGGTAATGGACACAAGGAAAATTCCGAGCTTGGCACGAGCTCCAGTTCGTCTGCCACTTCTAGCCCGGAGAAAGCAAGCAAGTCGGCCGCGGCAGTTGTAACAGCCCCGCTGGCAGCTATTATTACGTCGTCAGCTTCCGCTCTGGTCGGCAATGGGCTTGTCTCTGGAAACCTGTCTTCAGCAGCCACGCCAACCTCGTCGTCCAGTGACGGACTTGGAAATCACCACCTTGGGATAAGCGGAAGTGCGCATTTGTTGAGCAGCGGAGGACGCTCTCCATCAACCCTCGATAATCAAGCCCCGGCGGTCGTCAGCAGCGTGGCCAAGCCGACGGCAGAGAGAAGCCATCTCCTTGACTACAGGTGAGCTATCTAGGTCATTCGACTAAAAGGCGTCAAATAGACTCTCTTTTAACAAAGCAATTAGACAGGGAAAACTTGAAGGGCTGTATTCAGCCATGAACTCCGTGATAATTGGTCTGTAACTTGATATTTTCCGTATCACTGACAGCCGAACACTGAATGGAAATGGCGTAACCAACATGTCAATGTATCGACCCAACTTCTGTCAAGCGTTCACACGTCCCATACCCATGTCAAGCCTCTTTCCGCCTACGACATCCGCCGTAACTACTACCCCGTCGGGAGGCTTGGGTCTTAGTGGACTGGAGAGCTTCAATGGAATTAATGGTGGCGGTCGAGCGTACAATTCCTCTCATAACAGCATTTCCCCGCTGATGCCCATCGTCACTAACGGTAATTACTCAATTAAATACATAAAAAATATACCTTAGAAATGTTTCAAACAATAGCAAACAATCAACTTTTTTCCTTTCTCCAGGCGGTGACATTGGACCAACTGACCTGAGCATGAAGGGATCTAAGCCTCTTGTTGCCCACAAGTTGAATTCTACTGAAATGACCACCGTTCGTACGCTAATCACGGGTTACAGAGAATCGGCAGCATTTCTTCTTCGCTCCGCCGATGAATTGGAACAGCTCCTGGTGCAACAGAATTAAGAACCAGGCATAGTCTGAAACAAGACAAACTTATTAGTCTTTCTCTCACACATAAACATCCTAACTGATCTAGACCACTTTAAAACATTTCGCTTCTAGCCTCGTAGGAAATTAGAATTTATATCTGTAATACAGTTGTACGCCTAGTGTGTTTTAACTTTTGAGTTTGAGAATTTCTCCGAAGTTGGCTCGGCCATCTAGTGGCTAGAATTCAAACGAGTTTGCTTTCTCCTGGCATCTTTTCTTATTTCGTTCATTCCTTTTCTGTCAGTATCGAAATTCGTAGATAACATTTTCCACTTTGTTCAGGACAGACCTAAGTGCAACCTTACAGGTCACAGGTCAATGTCATTTTCATTTTCGTAGTATTGTACAATACACTATTGTAATTAGTATTCGTGCCTATGTGCAATGATAATGAATTTAGAAATAGAACTATGTAGGTACTTCCAGTAAAGCAGTACGACCAGCAGAGACCACTTTGCTTTCTATGTGAAGCGAATTAAATTTTTGAACGATTGGTCCTATGGTAGAAGTATAACGTAAGTTTAAGATGCGGGATTCGACGCATAGCGTTAGAATAACAGAAAATAGTATTTAAGAAAATTCTAATATATGTCGCATGTAGTTTGGAAGCGTTTATGCTATTCTAGAATTTTTATATAAATAATCTGAAATCACAAAAAAATTGTCTAATTTTAAGCGCATTTATTTAGCGAAGGTGTTTGCGAAACAAGGCGCTGAAGAGGAGAAAGAAGAAACCAAAGATTTCTGTAAAAAATGTGTAATAGTAAGCTATTGACGGATTCAAGGGTGGTACTCGAATTTAATGACGAAATATTATGAGAACTAGATACGTCTTGAAATATGTTTAGTCAAATTGAAATCTTGAAATTAGTCAAAAATGCGTACGGATGTATAGCGTTAAATTGAGATGCAATCTTAGCTAAATTTAAAAACAATGGATTGCAGTAGATATGGATGGGTCTTGTAAGTCAATCCAGCGAGTGTATCTGTATTGACTATACAGAATTGTGCACAGCGCTGCATTAAAGTAGCTGGATATGGGGCTTGAGGTTGAGATGCTAATTGCTATAACTAACAAAAATATTTGTCTAGAAACGATTTAAAGAACTATAAATATATTGTTTCCTTAATTAAAATTTTAAAGTGCTTGTAAATTAAGTATTTAGATTTTACAAATTGAACATAAATAAAGGCACACGGTGATAGTGACCCTTTAGAACTCCTGCGATAGAGGTGGAACATCAGTTCAATATTTAACTATTTGAGTCTGTAAACTCGTCTATATATAGAACTATTGATGGTTAGACGTAAGTCCAGTAAAGTGTTTGTACTTAAAATTCACTGTAAATATTTTTTGATTAAAATTTAAACATTTAGATTTGGGAGTCTTCTACTATTTAAAAATAGAAAAGAACCTACTGCTAATTATAATTTTTAATTATGCAAGACACGTATATGAATCAGTAGTTTTGCGATTATATTCGTGTGTAGAACGACGAGTTTCGTAGTGGCGGAGACTATATTTATGTGAGCAAGTTTGGTTAACCAATGTTTAAATATATATGTCAGTCAATAAAAGAAAATCCTTTTGCTTGAAATTTCTACTGTGTGTTGAATATTTCTATTTATTACTTAGGGAAATTATTGGACAAAAGAATAGTTGTATTTACCGAGAAGTTAAAATTAATGACATCGTTGTTTCAAAAACCGTAGCACCATATACTTTAATACAAAAGTTACGACTTGCGATCGTGAACATGCCACCAATAGACCATTCCAATGGTAAGCAAGATTTCCAGAATCGTTTTTCCAATTTCGACATTTGAAAATCTTTTCGCAGGAATCCAACGTATACATTTTCGGAATTTTTTCGAACTTTCAGAGCCAATGTAAAACTGAATACCAGAATTATGTATACTTGAACCGCGCAGACTGAGTTTAACATGAGTATTACTTCGTTTAACTGTGAGTTGTATTTAATTAAACAGAACAGCATTGCAATTATAAAAATTAATGACACGTAGTAGCTCATTGCCACCCAGCCATTGAGCACTGCAATTGCGCTTTTATTCGAGACCTGGTGTGTTCGATAAAGTCGTCTAAATTTATCCTTTGTAGCTGTATCGCAGCTGTTGTACCACCTGAGGAATACATTTTCGTAATTTGTTAGTATCTAAAAATACGAAATTATGTACAAAATGGAATTGCATCAACTGGTACTTCTTACTGAATAGATTTCGTCCAGGTAGCAGCTGAGTAAAGATGCAATATCATTAGTGATGTGGCTAATACTGTCCATAGCACATCTACTCCAATTGCCAAGGAAATATAACAAAGAACCACTAAGTGTACGAGTGGACAATCTGTAATTAGAAAAACTTGAAACACTGCATATCCGAACCAGATGAGCACTGAAATTGCAACCAATACTATTCCAATTAGTATGGCCCAACCCCAATACAACAGCTTCAGATTTACGGACAGGCCGTCAGCTTCATTTAGGAATTTTTGGTGGACTCTTGCTGTAATAAAAATAGTGATCAAATGATGAGCAGTAAGAATATTTAAACTGCAATTCGGAAGTATTTATTTACCTTGATCCTGGTTAAATTGAAAGATCATGTTTAAAAGAGCAACATGACTCTTTAAATTTAGTAACCACTCAATTTGGCTGTATGAAAAATGACCTATCCCCGATAACAACATAATTCGAACGGAAGTGTATTCCGGATTAGTGTAATCTTTAATTAATCCAGAGAGCAGTCCAATCATAACAACAGTTTCTGCAAAAATGTTGAACATGTTAACAAAATTACAAGTTTGCCGATTTTTTACTTGAATTCGTGGAACTGGGTGTAAAATCATTTGAAATGGGTAAATTCTCAACTTGCCACCGAGGTTTATCAGTGAAGCAAAAATTCTAAATGTTTCGTTTGAAATCATTGC
>VNWX01001034.1:0-16948 GCA_009869905.1 Ceratophysella communis
CATGAATGGATTCCTCATCTTGAACTTGAAGTAACGTAAATCCTGTATTCAATATCTAATTTCTACCCCTTCTTCCTGGCGTCGTTTTGTTAGGCATGTGATCAGTAGTATACTACTGATCAATCATCAATCAATCATCAGAAGACGTCAGCGATTACCTACTAAAAACCCCAGAGAAATTTCAGGGAATCAGACCCAGAACTTAACTGGAGACAGCCAGCGTTCTCGTCCAACGTGATGAAGGGTGCGAAAGAGCAAGGTTGGGCGCGAGTTTCATAGCGTAATCGAGAAGTAAAATACCGCCACCACCATACCACCGCACCGAGGAAAGGAGGCGAAGAAAACGTTTTTGTCAGTCAGTCAGTCATCAGTTGTCGTCAGTGATCCATCAGTAAATTGAGTAACTGTCCACTGCCTCCGCTCATTTACGGACATAAATAATTTCAGGTAAGGTGTAAGGCCAAAGAGAACTTGTTCAACATGTGACAGTGTGTCATAGAATGCGCATCAACAACATAACCATAAGCCACAACTCGGACCCGGACCATATCCGACCCGTCGTACGGGCCGTTTTAACGGGCTCATGCTGGTGTTGTACCTTGTACCGCTTGCTTGAGCGCAGTCACAGTTGCTCACAGAAAGATAGACCTGGGAACTGCACAAAAATTCAGGTGTCTGGCCTTTAACCTTGTGTACTTATTGGTTTTTAATCAGGTTCATTGACTGTTGACTTGACTGTTAACGTTACAATTACAATTAATTATACATTTATTTGTTAAAGGACTACTACTGAAGATGGCTAAGGACAAGCGGGCTTGGAGAAAGTTGGTGAAGAAGCTCCGCCGCTCGAAAATTCGTATTGCTAAGGCATTGAGTCTTACTGTTGGACACAAATCTAACCGCAGAGGATCTAGCAGAGAATATGGATTCTGACAAAAGCTTGGGTGGTCAAGCTAAGGCTACTCGATTCTCAGATTCATTGGAAAATGATACTACTAATCTTGCCAAAGAAGACGATGAGATTCTTCATCGCCTTGAGGAAGCTGCTTGGTTAGAGCGTGAGCGTCAGGCACAACTAGAATTTAAAATGAAATGTGCTGAGACTGAGAAGCGTGAAATGACATGGGCAGCAGAAGAGGTAGCCAGTTACTTAAATACCAGTAGGTTCCTTTGTTATCGGAGATAAACGTTGCAGCAATCATGATCAAATTTATTTTGCTAGCACCGTATACGAGCGGAATGGGCAGAGAAGCAACGGATTGAAAAAGAGAAGCAAGAAGAAGAAGAAAGGATTGCAAATGAAATTAAGAAAAAGCAGGTTGGAACGGTTCAAATGCTCGGATGCTTTGTTCTCGAGATTTATTCATGGATCGGATAAGTATCCTGACTCATATTGAGCAATTTCCTATAGCAAACTTAGTTAGATTTAGACTTTCGATAGACAATTCTACAAATGCAGATTTCAGTACCATGTTCTGATATTATATTTTCCTTAACATTAACACTCGACCATGCACCTAGAAATGGGTGAATTTTGGTGATTAAATGGTGAATTATTGATATGATCTTCAGCTTAACCATTCTTATTCAATTTAGGAGGAGGAATTCGACCAATTTCTAAACTTTTTATCCGGGGTACGTTGTATACGTAGTTCTGTTTTTTTTTAAATCATGTCCACGTTTATAGTTTCATGACTGTTAAATTGTTAAAATTTATTCTTCAGGATATAGAAAATCCTCCATTGCCGTATATAATGCCAAGCTGTGATGGAACGGAGCAGGCTCAGCCGTGTCTCTATTTCAGTAGAACGGGAGCATGTAGATTTGGTGACCGTTGTAAGACGTAAGTTTGTTTGTTCTGTTCCACCTTCCACCCGTGAAGTTTGGAATTACATTCATAAGAACTTACAAAATTATATTTATATTTTAGGGGCCACCCGAAACCGACTCTGAGCAACACGATTCTGATTCAAAACTTCTTTACACATTTTTCCTTGGATCAAAACTTGAAAAACTTTGACACTGACTTGAGCTTGGAGTACGAGAACTCAGAAATGGAACATGACTTCCTGTAAGTGTTGATAATAAGAATAAGCACAAATGGGTTTTGAACAATGCGGACTACAGTTGATTAATTATCTGTATCTAGTGAATTCTATGAGGACGTACTTCCGGAATTCCGTCTATGTGGCAAAGTAATTCAATTCAAAGTTTGCCGTAACTTTGAACCTCACTTGAGTGGAAATGTTTATGTTCAGTACGAAACCATCTCGGAGGCTGTTCAGGTATGCCTTTAGACCTCGGCTGTTGTTGGTTTTATCCTGCAAAACCTTTATGATTTTCTTATGTCTAACTTAAAACTGCTTATATTTTACATCTTCAGGCGTACCGAAAGTTCAATGCCAGATTTTATAATGGGAAACAGTTGAGCCTTCAATTTGTGAAAATCGAATCATGGAATACTGCAATTTGTGGTCAATTTAACCGTAATCGATGTCAAAAAGGGAGGTCATGCAATTATCTCCATGTATTTCGGAATCCCACAAGGGAGTTTGTTCAAGCTGACAGAGATTTTGTGGACATTAAAAGTGCAAGTGATAACAGACATGGTGATAGGAAATCCGAATCTGTGTTCCGCTCTAGTCGAAGCTCAAGGGATTCATCTAGAGAAGGCAGACGTCATCGAAGCAGAAGCACTACTCGAATCTCGAAGTGTACAAGACGGTCTAGGTCTCGTTCTCGCGATACTTCAAAAAGTTCTAAAAGGTTTCGGTCGCGGTCCCGTTCGCGATCTTGTCATGAAAGATCCAGTCGGAGGCACCGGTCAAAATCTAGTTCTCTAAAGTCGTCACACTCCAAGCGAGATACCACATCTCAATCACTTCCGGAATCTCTCCGCGCGCCGTCTCTTTCGTCATCAGACTCCAACTCTAAGCTAGAACAAATACCTCAGGACGTCCGAGCTCCATTAGTATCAAAATCCACTGACAAAGACATTAACCTTGGGAAATCTCGACACCATTCAAGCAAACATAAATTCAATAAATCCCATAAAAAGAGTAAAAAGCATAAGAAGCAAAAGAAGTCGTCAAAGAAGTCCAAGCATAGACAACTGGAAGATGAGGAAGCAGACGAGACAATGTCGGATGGATCTGTCGCTGTTAGTACTCCATCCCCTCGACGTCGTTGTTGAAGGTAAGTGAACAGATTTACGCTAATCACGAATCAGCTTCGCGTTGCGCATTGGTTCCTTAGGTTCGATTAAGTAGAGATTCAAACATAATTCCCAATCTACATTGAACATTTACTAGCGTCTGTTTTATTTAGTATTGTTTGCAAGCCGAGTTATCGATAGATTGGATTTTTTAAAATAATGGATAGCGCATGTAAAACTTTGGCGACTCATTTCGCAAACGAAACATGGGCATTTAAGCATGGCTGATGGTAACCATCCACTGCAGCATAGCACCAGGACTTTTTGTTAGCGGAGAGCTATTGTCTTGAATTGAATCTGAAAGGCAGCGTTTATGCGGAGTAAATTAACGGGTTGCCGGTTTGCATTCGGCTGTAGTAAGGCGAGGCTCTCCTCAACATTATCTTCATTATGCCGTCTATTGAAAGAATCTACTAAAATATGGTAAATCTTTTTTACTTCTGTTCGTGATTCTGACGAGAGTTTCTGCTTGCTCCACGACCCACGGTTGTTATCTGTTTCCGAGACATTTGTATCTAATTCCTTGATTTTTGTGAACAATGCTAGGCAACTCCTTTGGCTTCCGCTTTCCGCTATTTTAGTTTCATATTTTTAAATCAATTACCTTGGCTTTAAGTCCACTCGTTTCTCTAGAAAAATAAAATGGTGGATTTTCATATGCTCTCGTCGGTTTCTGGCCTGATATATGACGCCTGATAGAAGCTGAAACTTACCATGTACAATATTAAGACATAGACCTTGTCAGTTCGTTTTCGCGACTGCCAAACGGTGGCACGAGCTGTTTTGCTTTTACTTGGTTTTTGTAATTTGATTACCTGTAATCTGTTATGACGAAGCAGGGCTGAACTAAGGACCTCTACCAAAACTGTAGTTATTGAAACCATAATTCCAATGATTAGAATTACAAATACAAAAAATACATTTGAGCTTAAGGCAAGTCTCATGGGAGCTGAAGCCATTCCGAGCTTGAGTTTGGATTCTAGATATTTTCGATCACGGATCCAGTATTTCCAAAAATGGTAGATCCCTGCAGCCATCAGTTGAGTCAATTCAATTGCAGGTTGTCCGTAGCTAATCTTGGGAAATTCCCAGTTTCTATTGTGCGACCAGAGATTAGCTTTTCCTCGAAAAAACGTGATGCTCTTATATTTTGCTTTCAACTCAGTCAAAATATCGTCTATTTCCGAGTTCAACCCAACAATGGCTACGCTTCCGCGCATTGTTAGATTATTGTAAACTAAAGTCGACTCGTTGCCGGGAAATGCGAGGAGTCGGTTTTTGAAAATAATTGCATCGGGTGTGGCAGAACTGTTACCTAATTTACTAATGTGCCAGAGAGGCACCCAACGAAGTAAATCCGTTCAGATAAAGCTGCCATAAAGGTTCTCCACCAAATTTGGCCGGTTCATGCTTGAACACGTGCCAATATAAATCTTGGTATATTTCAAGTACACGAGAATAGAACTGAAAACCCCGTAGTTGATGGAAATGGGTAAAGTCCTGTTTCGCAGTCCAGGGAGACGAGAGGTACGAGATAATTAAGCCTTTGTAGGAATGCGTCAAAATTACACTCATGAGCAGCCATGAAGTGAACAGTACCTTCAGTGCAAATGCAAACCCGCGACGGCCGCGAATGTTTCCAACATAGACGTTGACTTCAATCAAGGCAAGCAGTAAATGAGCCGATGCCTTAAACAAGGAAAATTTTAAGTTTCCAAATACCCTTGCTACAAGGATGACGCCGAAGCTAACCAGCAAGGCCCCACCCAGTGCAATCCAAACTGAGGATTGAAATGGTTTCCAGAAAAGTTGAGCAATGGACCAGAAAGTATCTGACGTGTGACAGGTTATGAAATTCAAGCCTTCCGTTTCAGCTGGAACGCGCATTAAGCCTGGCTCATCCACCATGAGATCAAACTGAATGAAGTACTTGGCATAACGTCGCGTCGAGTTAGCTCGGTCTATCAAATCGATGATGTTTTGCTGAAAGTCAGAGCTTACGTCTCGATTCAAAAACAATTCATCAAATGGTAATTGTATTGCACGGTTTAATTTTCCATAATTCAAATTATTTCGATTCCTCCAGAAGTAATCCTTCCTAATGTTGTTCGACGTTAAATCCATATAAAGTTTAAAGTTTACAATTCTCTCGTCGACTGTTAAATTGTGTAAATCAAACTCCCCTGCGCTAGTGTCGCAGGTTTCAATGACGAAGAAAATCTGATGAAACTCAAGCAATATTTCTTCTCCGTCAATTGAGCTCTGAGCAACACTCCAAACAAAAGTCCTGTGATCTTCCAGATTGACTCCGTATGAAATCTTCGGTTGGTATCGAGAATGGGGTCGAATGTAGACCAAGTACTTGTCATTCATGTATTCGAAATGCTGGTACACTTCATGTAAATAATCCATCTCAGGCCCAAGGTTGACAATTAAATCAAGGCTGCAAATGTATTCACGAAATTTGAACATAAAGCCACCACGGGACGCTCTGATTATCGGAATTTTCCAGAATGACAAAAACGTCAGATTATACCGTAATACAGAGTCAAGAAGTGTGACTGGCACAGGAAAAGGTAGCAAATTCAAGTTTTGGAATTCGGCAGTGATTCTTGTGTTGCAGTTCTCAAAGTGTATCAAGCGCTCGTTTAAGGCAGGGATACGGATTTTAAGTGATGAGCAAATCACTAAAGATGAGGCAATGCCAAGGACTAAGACAGTACCGATCACGTATCGGTGCGTTAATCTATTCATATTGAAGGTAGCTGTCTATTTGAACCTGTGGTTCGCATTAGCTGATATGAAATGTCTGAATCGAGCAAAGTTCAAGGCGAACTGATGATGATTAAAAGTCGTCACAGAAGTTTCAAACATTCAAATCGGCTTTTGTTTTCAAAAGTTTTATACAGCCTCATTATCAGTAAAAAAGGTTATTAAATTATTAGCAAAACTTGGCTTTGTATAACTGAAATACTTATACTTTAGGATAATACTTCAGCCTTTATGGACCTATAGGACAAGCAAGTCCAATACATTTAAAAAGTTTTGAGTAAGTACACGAATCAGAGCTGGCCAGCGAATCATTTTTTATGGCTGTAATTTTAAATTTATGCAGGCATTTACCAAAAAAAAACGTTAAGGACTCTCATGTATATGAGTGCCCTACAGTTAAAAAAATTGTGGATAATGTCATTCATGAGGGCTGTAAATTTGGTCAAGCGTATTGAATGGGAATCCATTTTTGGATTCACCGTGGGTAACGGTGATACTCGTTTTCTTACCGGATTTTTAAGATTATTAGTCTTATGGATGCTCTGTTAAGGAGATTTAGCAATGAAGATGAATAATACAACATCAAAGAGGGCAAATTCATTTTCTACTATGTATCTTTGGAATAAGAAATCTTATCTTTAGCATGGCTTATACGGTCGTACATACCTAGGCTAGGCTAGCTGCTGATTTGAATAGCTCAGAGGCAATTCGCGACAGGTTTATTTCCTATTTGTAATTGAAATAGGATTCGGATGGGCTTGGTACTGCGTGTGAACAAAAAGCACTTTCGCCATTATTGTACAGCTCCTTACAATTTTGCAATCCGTCCAAAGTCCCAACTTATCAATCATAAACTCGTTTTACAGTTAACTTGCAAGTCCTTCCAACACCCACGATCTTTTGATGTGCTGACATTTATTAGTAGTGCAGTTCACAAATCTCGTAATGTAAAATAATGACCCATAAATAATTAGTCGTACGTCGTATTGCATGCAACATGAAATTAGCGTTGGTAGCTGATCTGCGACTACTGTACTGGTCTAAGGCTTCCAAAGCACCCACAGCTAAATTTCGACAGACACGAGACACGAATTCGGTTCCATTACAATTTTCATTAAAGTACTGCTTTTATTGTAATTAATATCGTCTGGAATTATGCTGTATTGACCTTGACCTTTCATGTTGTCACTCACTAACTTAATAATTACATCTGGATTCGGTCTTCTGGCTGGTGTCGCAATATGAGTGTGACATTGTCATTCATAAAGGAAATTAATTAAGGCAGTGCGATGCTGGAATGTTTTTTGTAATCATAGACTAGATGCGGTGGATTCATTAGTTAGCGGTTTGGTTTAGTCAGTCATCTAGTCGAAACGTAATTTGTAATTAGGCAAACATTTACNTAAGGCAGTGCGATGCTGGAATGTTTTTTGTAATGATAGACTAGATGCGGTGGATTCATTAGTTAGCGGTTTGGTTTAGTCAGTCATCTAGTCGAAACGTAATTTGTAATTAGGCAAACATTTACATTGTAAAGTCTAGCTCGGGAATTCCATACTTAAAGCTTGTTACAAATGCTTTAAAGCTCTATCCTCGCGTGCTGTGCTGCAGTTGTGCGGACTCTTATATTCTTTGTATTCTAGGGAAAATAGGTTTCAAAATTGTCTCCTAACGTCTACACGATTAGAATTAGAATAAGTGTTGTTTGTTGTTCCTTTAAACAAAATTACATTATATCCGACCGAAGGCAAAAAGTCTGACCGGGTAAAAAAATGAAGTTTATTTCATCCTGGTATATTAGCCTTTGCAAGGGCACGGGCGTCATCAGCATGGAATAAGCTTTCAGCTTTGTTGTACTATCATCCCTGCTCTTCTGTCCGGCTGGCTCCTTGTGTCTTTTGTATCATGGCAATGCAATGATGCCATGGGGCTTACTTTTGTTATAGAAGGGATAAGAATGGGTTTGATAATGAAATGAAAATAAGAAATGTGTGCAATGCAACTGGCTCATCCATCCATTTATTTCATCCAGGTGTACCTATCTGAGGCAGTTCTGTTTTTTACCCAAACTTGAGGACGACTCAGACAACCGTCACCGTTCAAGATCTAATCCCAGAGTCGGTTCATTATTATAAGAGGGCTGGGCTATGAGTGAGCAGACGAGCATACCTGGCCACCAGGTACTGGCATTCTATATTACTTCTAAAATTATTCATTGTTGCTCATTGTTGGGTCCTCTACTCTTTGAAACCAGCAGCGTTGTAGTAGTAAGCATTCACTTCATAGCAGCAGACGTACCTACCCCATAGGCTTGGCAGTCCTAAAAAGCTGTAACAATGCAGGAAGAATAAGTGGCTGCCAGTGGTGGTAGTATTTCTGAACATTCAACGACGACAGTCTGGCACGAGTTTCTACTCCCAAAGTGCTACGGCCACTTGTTGATTCTGTCACCCTTCTTCCTACTTGCAATTATCGAGCGTCAGTTTGTGATCTTCTACTGTTTAAATTCTTGTGTGAATCTATTGCATCTTGCAGTTGCGTGTGACCTATGATAGTGTTACCTATTCGCCACAAGATATTCAGAATAGTTCCAGTTGTTAATGGTGACGTTTAATGGATTTTTGGAATGTTTTATCAATTTTAATTCGATTCGAAGATTCGGGCGTAAACGCAGCACAGAAGCTATAATTGGCATCGCTGGACAGGATATTTATAGACGCCAAATAATTCTGCCAGTCGTTTAGTGTATATTTACGCGAGACGAGAGATAACTGTGTGATACCACCACCGGTGTGCCTCGGGTTAATGAGCTTTGAAGTAATAGCGATTTTGGGTTCGTCTTGAATATTGATTTGACAAGCTTTGATCGAAAGGAGTTTATGATGGGTTATGCAAATGCATTTCCGGGTTACGGTGCTTCTTGTTTCACGCAAGCATAATACTGAAAGTGTCTGCATTTTGAAGTCGAATGCAATTTAGGGTTGTGAGTTGTGAATTGTAAAGTTTGTGATACGTATGAAGTGTTAACTAAACAAGCGTACTGATATTTATATAGGTATTTACTGTGGACACTTCAGGAACGGAATTTAAAGACCGTAAGCATATCTGATTTCCGTTTCCGGTCTACTTGTGGATACTAACTAATTAATAGGAATAGTTTTTGTAGTTATTGGGTAGCCGTGTTGCGATGCCGTTCATAACTAGTCATTAATCTGAAGGTAGTTACTGATGAATCACCTTAGCTTAATTGTAACTCGCGTCACTGCCGATGTCACTAGGCCAGGTACTGGTGTAAAGAAATTGAGCACCTTGAAACAAGGAAAACATCTCTCAAGGCATACAACATAATCAAAATTTAGCCATTGCATGCGCAAGTAACAATTGATTGGTGTTGGTGCTAATAACGATCCAGGATTCAGGATGTTGAAGTTATGTCAATCGGCGGCATAGAAGGCAATCTTAGTTCGTAAAGGTGCATTTAGTGTATGCTATGATTATTTTGAATATGAACTAATGAATGAGCGTCTTATTTACAAAGCTTTGCTTTGGATTCGTCGCACCTAACAACACGAATGGCACGTACCAAAATGACTAATTGCTGGGTCATGGGTTTAGGGCTTAGGTGTGACGTACTTTATATTTTCAACCGCAGCAGACGCTATACCAGAATTTTTTCGAAACCTTAATTGAATACCGAATTGCTTCCCCAATTTTTTGTGATCCTGCCTCACCAGCGCAGTGTAAATATAATTATAGCTTCGCGTGTAAAGTGATTTTCCAGTATCGAATATTTGAAAGATACGCATGTTTAGGTCATGAAACGGTCGTAATCCGTGATAGATGATAGACCTTGAAAGGATTATTTTTTAATAGTTTTCCTCTTAATTCGTAAATTCAACATCTTGGAAGTTTTAGGTACATAAAGGTGTGTAGAGTGTTTTGCTATGAACTCTCGGGTTGAAGGTTGAAGCATTGTTTATTGTTTCGTATTTCTTAGGTATATTATAATCAGTATCTGTAATTATCCTTGAAATATGCAGTAAATATGCTAATCAAGCCTTTGATGTTTACCGTCCGTTTCAGATAGGCAATTCCGTTGCTTACAAATCAAGCTGCTTGGTGACAAAATTACACCTTTAATACTTCCTGTCATTGTTTAAAACTGCGTGCGTAATATCCAGTTAAAGAATAAGAGAATTCCGGATTTAGCTTTTTATAGTGATATCCTTGAATAATTCATTGACATGAACTCCATAATTACAATTACTAGGTGGAAATGTATTTGTCCACGAAAATCGTTAGGCTTCACCTTTTCTGCTTCACGCCGTTTTTAGCATTTCGTTGGAAGCTGAGTAAATAAATAAATGTTTAAATAGCCAAGTGGTATAGCATTAGCATAGTCGAATGCAACAAAAACGATGGCAGCGAAACCAAAACCAGATTTACTATATAAGTGTTAATTGTTGCATTTAACTTTACACCTGTGTTGTTCAAACAAAGTAAACAAGATTTAATACGGTAGACCACCATGGCATTGTGAAGCATGAATCGCACTTTAATTTAAGTACGTGGCTGTATTCTTTCAGTTCAAATGAAAACTAGGCTATTATTCCATTTATACCATTTTCACTTTGTAATAGAATATTTTGTTCGTAATGAAATAAGAAAGTTATGCAAGGTAGAATGTTAGCGGCTCGGTTTATTTCTAATTTATTGACCGGAAGTGGGAAACTCATCTTCTTTCCCACACAACATGCACTAAAAGAGGTCAATGTAATTAAATAAAGAGAGAGAGGTGAGAGGTTAATAACATGCTTATAGTGAACTGAATACATGTGGTCAGTTTGAGTAGGTAGTCATATACACCCGCCATGCCATGCTACTTTAAAATTTCCCAATGAACTAATTTTTGGATTTGAATTTCAGGACAATATGGAGTTGAAAAATTCAGCGTCCCGTCAACGTACTAGGAAATGGAAGAGTGCTTTCACCCTCCAGAGTAATTAATCCTCTTGTACAGCAGAATAATTTGTCTTACAACACTCCAGATGTATCATTACGAGACAAGACGAGGTTACTCCAACTTGCAGAGCGAATTCAACCCAAGAAGAGCTCTTCATTTAATGCTACTCCAGTTTCAGTGAATCGAAGTCAGTACAATGCAAGTTGTCGGCTGGACAAGTCAATAGATGCAATGCGAAATAATGGTGAAATGAATCAAAGGAATGATCTCGAAAATGGTACTACTAATCTGGAACAAAGACTGATGTCAAATGTTGGATCATCGATACAAAAACCATCTCTGACCTCAACTCCTCTACGTGCTCCTTCATCATCTTTCAAAAAGTCATTTACTCGCTCCAAATTGTACTCTAGTTTTTCACCGTCCAAGAAATCTAATCGACTCTTAAAGTCAGACCCAGCTAAGACGAATATTGAAGCATTTGGTGAATATCAGAAATGAGAGAAAGCCAGAATCCAGTCCGCCCACAATTTTCTCAAATGGATTCAACAACAATGAGCTTCAGTCAAATCATGTCAGCTTTCATGACAAAGCTAAATTAGCCAGTGCATTCAGTCCACAACAATCACAGAGTTTTCAGAAGACTACAGTACTGACCCCAAATGAAAGGAATTCAAAGCTAAAGAGTTCTAGGACCAAATATGGACTTGGTCATCAGACTGTCACTAGTCATAATTTGGGAGACAATGTGGGATTTGTTGGGGAGGGAAGTTATGGTAGCAATTTAGGAAAGTGTGCCCATCATCGGTTGATGAACGATGACCATCTAATTGAGGACGAGCCCTGTGAAAATCCAAGTACTGCTGAGGCCAGATTACAAACTCTTCCAAGAATATCTTCTGCAAGTATTATAGCTTTAAATAAAAAGCCCGGCATGACCTCTTCGACTACCAGTCAATCTGTCCGAACGGAGGCGGACACAAATGACGAAAGTCATTCAATTACACAACCCAGCACGAGACACAAGTCTGTTATAAGTGAAACGGAAGCCGTATCACAAACTCACGATTTTGGGGAGAAGCATAAAAATTATTTAACTTCTTGTTCACATAATAATAATAACGATGGTGTGAGTGACCTAACCGGTTTCTTCTCATCGATGTTAACCCCAAGCTCAGGCTTTAGCGAAGCTCAAAATGGTCATTTGGGTTCCTTGAATCCCAATTATGGGAATTGTGGGAGTAGTGACAGTAATAAGGATCCATACCCCAGCATATTACCAACTTTTCAAGGAGTGGGAAAAGTATTGACAAAGTATACTAATCCTTTTCTAAATCCTACTCTTGTGGAAAGCAATTGTGGTTCCGTTTATGACCCAAGTTCCTTGAATAGCGACGAAAGACGTACATGTGACGATGACGAAAATTTGACGAATCTCGGTAGTACTGCTGAGCGTGAGAACGAGATTAATGATAGATATCGGCCTAACGAGGAGCTTGACTGTAATTCGCCAGAGGCAGAAGAGGAATTTAACCGGAAAAATACTTCATCTCAACCAAGAACTTTAACGTCAATGAAAAATGGAATTAAGAATGTGATTCTACCTGGGTAAGTCACAATTTCAAATGTAACCATTTTCAATATGTAAGGCGCCGCGGTTATAGCCTTAAGCTAGTCCATCTTCAATTAACCTTTGACACTTGGCATAGTGCCTAACAGGTATCAGTCACTCATTAATCATCTAGCACGCCTTTAAGAAATTTCGTAACATAAAGAACAGGTTATTGGTGTACGTACAGTATACCGAGGAATTTTTTTCTGCAGAAATTCTCGCTGGTGGTTGTAGGTCAGCAATGCTGAATTAATTGTGGTTTATGGTTTTTATACGGTTTAAGAATTTGCCTAGCCGGGCACTGTTTTTTGCATTGTATACCGGCATAACTTGTACAGATAAATATTATTGTGGTGTACTGGTATTTCAACATTGCGCTTACCCGTGGAGTCGTGCATCGATCTGCGTAGGAATTTGAATATTTTCAAGGAATTTTATTTTTGTATTGCTGAATTGCTAAGTGCAATCAATTGGTCTTTAGCATATGTTTTTCCTTGATATTGCCATTGCCATTACAAGACATAGTAGGAAGGATTCAAATTTTGTCAAGGTGTGCCTCAGTCAGACTGACTCTGACTCATGACATTTTAAATTTGGGTACATAGGCTTTCTTTTGACTTGTCGCCTTTAAATGCTTAGTTCCTGTCCTTGGACTTGAACGCATGAAGCGTGGCAAAGACATCGTAAATCGTTTCATTAGCTTTTATGTTTTTTATATTGTCACAGTCACGGAACAAAGCAACGCTTTTACAAGGTGCAAGGCCTGCTACAAATTGAAATTTTATGTTCCACGAATTTGATACTTTACAAAGTCTGATTCTGGTTCTGGGAGTTGCTTGTTAAGGTTTAGAAGGATAAGGATTTAAGGAACCATGAATTTTTTTTAAATCTTGACTTTGAGTCACAATAAATCTTTCTGCCTAATTTGTTAATTCTTTTTCAACGTGCGTTATGGTGTGTTTTTGATACATGATTTGCCGTTTGCCGGAAGTAATTTCAACTTCAAATTGCGTATAGCATTTGGCATCATGTAACAACGAGCGAGTATAACTTAAGTTTACAGTAATATTTGAGCGTTCTGTTATTGTTTAAGGAATTTTTGGATTAGGATATATGCATTTTGATAGTCGTTTCGTTTTGGAACAATGGCCATTTTCTGTACGGATTTTTAAAATGTTAAAAAGCTGGTTATGTTTCGTGGAATTAGTATGAATCAGTGAAGATCACTGGCCAGCTTTTTTACGTTAAGTACTCTATTTGCAGTATTCGAATTCGGAGCACTTAAGATTACTATTACTATATCCATTTTCTTAAGACGTTTACTCGTTGTACATTGTACATTGAGACGAAAAGGGAAAGTTAAAGTTAGCTCATTGAGTATATTTCCAAGTTGGAGAAACTATAATTACTTAATAGGTGTTTTTACATTTTCTCAAATTTTATTATTGGAATTCTACGAGGGTTGTTCCAAAAGTAACGATTTTTTATTTCTAGTAAATCAACGGTAGCACATACAGATGTGCTCTGTAGGGGGCTGAAATTTTGCCACTTTTTAAAATTATCCCCCTCGAGTTTAATCCACCTCTTTCCCCTTGACTTCAACTCCTTTAACCCTTCCAAAAAAATCCTTCAGTTTAGAGTCAAGCCGATCTTGCATGCCGCTAATATTCTCATAATCATGCTCGAACCGCCTTCCCCGAAGATATTTCTTCAGATGTCTGAGCACGTAAAGATCACTTGGGGTCAGGTCAAGACTGCAGGGTGGGTGCCGAAATTTTATAAAAAAAAATAGAGCGCTCCCGTACAGCCTGTGGCGATCGAGCTGTGTCTACCCTTGCGTTGTTTTGCTGAAAAACAGGAAAAAGCCCAAACTCGCTCGTCTTCCACTCCCTGATCTTATAGGTTAACTGTCGCAATAATTTGAAATAATACTCGGCGTGCATAGTACTACTCCTTGGCTGGTAATCAAGCAGTAGAACGCCCTTGGAGTCCTAGAAAAAACTGGCTAAAAAGCCTGCAACAATTAGGTCGTTTAGCCTAGTGTTCGGGCGTAAGCGGCCAGGGGCCCATTTAGCACACAGTTTGCGGATACCTAACTTTTCATTTAATACTCCATGTACTGTTGTGGTAGAAAGCCCTGGCTCATAAGCTATCTACGTGACGTTTAGTCGCTGGTTCTCGGTCACTGGTTTGACGACAGCAGGCACATCTCTATCAGATGACACGGTATTGGGCCTGCCAGGGCTAACCTCCATCAATTGGACTATCGACCAACTCTAAAAAAATTTGCCAACCGGGTAACTGTTGTAAACGAAGTAGAAGGTTCACCGTTAACACAATTTAACTGTGCAAGAACTTCCGTTGGCGAATGGCCTTGCAATGTCAAGAATTTAATTACAGACCGCTACTCAATTTTAAGCATTTCGGTGTTTCCGAATGACTTTCTTAATTTGAAGCCCTGCCACGCCAAAACGAAAAGTCGTAGAAAGTTGAATTTCACCGTCCTAGGTCTCATTGAGACGACCGACACGATGAGCATATTTTCCATTTTCTAAGTTTATGGCGTCATAGTCAGAATCGGGACTTCTGGAACAACCCTCGTAATTTGGTTCCCCCTCGTTCTTGTGTCTTGCGTTGCGTTTTGGGATTCACTATTTTGAGCAGAAGAATATTTAGAGACACGGCATATATTTTTAGTTTCGATTTCTATTAAAAGAGAACATATTTTTGGGAATTTAGGAGCTCATGGCTCATGCTGATGTTGCATTTGAGAAGAGATGGCTACCCTATTCTTGGATTCTAAAATTGAAAAATTCAGAAATAGACCGCTTGTACGTCCCTGGACTGGGTACAAAATGACGGATTTAACTCTGCAGTTCATTTTTAAATCTTTCCATACGACTCTGACTTAAGATAGAACATATCCAATTTTAGCAGTGTTAAAATTATACAGCTATTTGATAGATCTTGAATAGAAAGTTTAAAAAAATAAGCGTCTATAATTACAAGCAAACACACAGTCTTTCTTTAGGATATTACAAATTTACTTCTCCTGGGTGCTACCATTGACTGCTACTTTTAGAATTGTTACAGACAGACCTGCTCCCTGCTCCAAAGGAATGATATTTCTTATAAATCATCTAGCGTTAGAGCAACTGGATATTGAGAATATTTAGTCCCTATTATTAAATTAATTCGAACTGTATAAGCAGTTACATGCATGCATGTACAGTATCGGAAGTCAATCCCAGATCTACGCCACGGACAAGAGTAGAAGCAGGTTGCCGGTTACAATAATGGCAGCATGGCTACGTTTACAGGGCCATTTGTACGAATCATTTGCTCCCCTCCTTATCCGCTAACCTGCAGTTTAGCTATCAATCGTCCTATGGTCCAAACATTAGCTTATAACTCAGAAATATGCAGTATCATTGACGCTTCTTTGAGTATTTATTTAGGTTAGATAAGGATTTAAGAATTGGACACATGTATTGTGTTTCGTTCGATGCCTTGCGGAAGGAATCATCAAACAGCGACGTAAACTGAAACTGTGTCAACAAAGCCCATTTCCTTGTTTGGATTCATAAGACATGAATTGAATATACAACAGAGACTACAGCTAGTGCATATTTTTCATTTACTGAGCTCTTTACAATTTATCATTTTTTCCCATAACATTATACACCTACAACCAACAGTACATTTTACATATATGTGCTTTGAGATACTGTATACTGTATCCGGCATCCGGTAGTACATTTCTCATCGCTCATCTTTCACGTTGGCGTCCTTTCCGTTACACGTTCTTAACGTAGTAGTGGGTTAGGCTTAATGCATTCCTAATTAAAATCGGGCCACATGCCCGAATTTGAAAGTAAATAAAATATTATTGTCATAAAAGATTTTTACCCTTAACGCAATAAAATATCGACTATAGAAATAGGTTATGAATTACGATCAAAGTTACGTAAGAGGATTCCGGCACTGATTGATAATTGATTTGTTTATAAGTTCATGTCATCCCTACACCTTTCGTCCCCGACCCGTCTTAAATGCCCCTTATGTCTATGATATACGCCTTGATATATGATATCATATGTGTACGTTTATATGGTCATCTCCAAACACACTGCGCTATTGCAATGCACATATGTAACATGAAAAATGAAGCATCATCCCTCAGTTCCTAACGGTAATGCATAATACATGGTTTGTAAATTGTAAAAAACCAGTCATTTTGGGTTGGGTCATTAAAAGGAGGGTTTCGAAGATTGACGATAATTCCATATGGCTGTTCATATTAGTATTAGAGCGAATAGGTTTGACTCGAGGTTAAAACCTTGTAACATCACATTCCAATATGAATAATGCATACTGCATAATTCTA
>VNWX01001035.1:0-16945 GCA_009869905.1 Ceratophysella communis
CTTTAACCTGTACATACCCAACGGAAATATTTACGTGAAATACCAGCGGGTGACATTTGTCAACTTGCCGAATTTCCAAATATTGCAACCCAGAATACCCAACGGGTGACATTTGTCACTGCCCATGTTGCTAAATTTCGTTTTGGCACACGTGAATGATAAACTTAATGTATGTTTGGTGTGGCAACATGATACATTAGCGCATGTCCAATTGTAGGTTGACATTTGTCACCCGTTGGGCGTTCGTGTAAAAACCTTCGATTTTTCTCCATGTTTTGACTTTATTGAATTTTTCAAATCGCTAAATCATGCTCCATCTATCGGCTCAATGCCTTATTACACGTAGAACTGTACAGGGCAGGATTACAAAAATTCTCAGGACAATTGGCGCTAAGGTCCGCGAGTTATAACCATAGACATATTACTTACTATATAGACACGACACAACAGTGTTAGCACGGGCCTTCATTTTGTTTGTTATGGGTACTCAGCGCGGGAAAATTCAAATTAGCTGGGGACCAAATATAAGCGCCTTCAACGAATTCAAACATTGCTGGGTGTTTATTTTAGCCGTTTGCTGGTACAAATTGGCTGGTTGTCTAAGTAATTTAGAGATTTTCAAAAAATTTATTGTATTTACTCACTGTTGCTAAGGGATACGGCTATTTGACCTGGAAATGCCAGTACCCATAACAAAAAAATTGAAGGCCCGTGCTAACACTGTTGTGTCGTGTCTATATAGTAAGTAATATGTCTATGGTTATAACATTCTGAAAGTGGCAAAGTGACATTTGTCACCCGTTGGGTATGTACAGGTTAACCTATCAAAACTGCGTTTGTTGCGAAATGTGTAACTGAATACTAACAAAATATATAGAAATATTTTAACAAGAGTGTGTACTTAAAAGTTTTCACACTCGTGAAAATTGAACACAGTAATATCGAGAAATACCGATTTCACTTTCGACCTTTGCAAATCATACATGTATTGTTCACAGATGGGGGAAGGATATTTATATCGTCTCTATACCTCTAATTATTGTTCAGCAGACTGGTGGAGAGGTCTCAGGATCAGCGTCAATATTGAATTCACGGTACTCCGCTTTACAAGCTTCAAACTGTTCATCAGCCCAAGTATCGTCGATTGGAAACTCATCTTCAGGATCATAAGTCATCTCTTCAATCCGCGATTCTAATAATCAATACCAGCACTAATTTAAGTACCTATCAAAATTTATCGAAACCTTTTGAATGTAGCTGACTAGGAGAAAGCAAAGTACATACTTTGATACTCGGAACAGACTTCATCTTTGTATGCTCGATAGCATCCCATCAATCTCCAGTACAAACAGAACCCTGTGGGCCCCAATGCCGCTGCTATATCGTTGTTGTTTTCAATAGAGGTCAATCAAGAAGTCAAGCGATCGAGAGAGTAAACTGTCGAAGCAGTTTTGCAATTTCGGAATGAACTGCTCATTGTCTTCACGCATAATTCGAACTCGGCGTGAAAATTGTTGTTTTTCTTTTCCTGCGAAACAAACCGAAATTTATTTTATTTACTGAAAGAGAACGAATTAATTATTCGTTGACCGCGACTGGATGACTCGGCTCACCCCATAGACCCCATATTTCCAGCATCATTGTCAACAGAGTGCTGATTAAATGTTGTCTGCATTGACACGCAATATTTCTCATTCCTGATGGAGCTTCCGAGTTCGATCCGCGTAGCCACGGAATTGCACCTTCCGAAGATGTTCCACGATCAGAGTTCAGAAAGTCTGACTCAACTGGGGCTTCATCATTGTTAGTACTTGAGTGACTTTTAGCGTCCAACTTGAGTTTCTCAATGAGCTGCAGCGGATCGCTTTCATTTGTTGAACCAAGTTCACCAGCAGTTTCGATGCGTCGCTTCTTTTGTGCAGGCTCAGTTCCATCTTGAGGTGCGTCGGGTTGCTCAACCCTCTCGTGGTCATTCCGAAGCGGGGCAGTGGGATCATATGCAGGTTCATTTAAAGCTTCAATCATCGACAAATAGCAGTCAAAAATTTTCATTTGATCCAAGTTCTCTTGGCTGTGCAGGTGGAATTCACGCAATGTTCTTTCACTAATCAGCTTCGTGATGCACTTGTCTAATGAATAAGATCTTTGTTTCACATTTAACACATATAAGGAATGTATCCTTTTGGGGGACAGCATTCAAAGTAGGTATTATTACAAGCGTGGAGTATTTCCTGAATTGTGAATTGTGACTTACCAGTGTTGCTGATGAAGCCTCGGCAGATATATTTATATGTGATCTTGCTTTTGGCTGCGCACCTCAAGATCTCAAGCGTTGAAGTCAAGCACGCGGTTTTTCCTCCAGGTTGAAATGCCAGGCAATCGTACAGAATTAAAAACAAGCGTTCATAGCTGAAACAGATTACACACAAATTTCACTGTAATCACAAGTTCTCAATTTATCATGATAATTTCAACGAGCAAAATTATCGGTGATCAGAAATTACCTCTTTAACTTGTGATCAAAATGCCCAGATCGAAAAATGGAACTCATGGTATTTAAAAACAATTTTCGAACCAACTGCTCAAATTTCTGTTGGAAAATACAAAGCATTGGCAACGAATTTAGTTCCATCCTCTGGCTAGATTTGACGTATTCCAGATTAGTTAAACAAACTGTTATTCTTACTGTCAAAGACGAGAACCATCTCCACACGGCTTGAATCATAACCGGTGTCCATTCTACTAGTTCTTTGTTCCATTCCGATGATTTGAAATGCTTCCGAGGAGGTTGCTGTTCTTCATAGGAAACTCCGCGCCATAAATGTTTGGTCCATACCAACAAACTGGTGAATGCCAGAAGTTTATCTCGACACAAAAACAATGCTCCTTCTTCCGCAGCTTCAACACTATCCAACAGTTTCTTCAGCTGACTCCGAACGGTATTTAGTGTTACCCAGCATCCAGCAGAAGCCAATGAAGATCGAATCGAGAGATGAATTGAGCTAGCGAAGAATTGTTCGGCCTTTGGTGTATGTTCCACGGCGTTTCGGGTTTCGTTCAGTTCTATAGGGCCGGGAATTATATCTTCATCCTCATCTGCTACGTCGACTTCCAATTCCGGGTTCTGTTTATCAGGATCGTTCTTCTCAATGTCTAGTATTTCGATATCAGGGTCTGTGTTAGTTTCCTCTAAGTCCTCACCCTGACCGTCAGGGCTATTTTTCTCTTGCTGGTCCAAGACGCCCGGATCGGGATTATTTTCCTCCAGTTCCTGATCTCGGATATTTAACTCAAGTTCTTGATCCCGAATCGCATTCTCCTGCGATTCCAGATCATCAGCTGGGTCAGGGGCGACAGGCGCGTCAGGGGTTTCCGATTGAGCTGGCTCCGCAGCACGGCGCTTTTTGATCTCATCCTCAACGCTAAGGTCTTCTTGGCATTCAAACATCCGACGCATTTCATGATTGTATTCTTCTGGGTCGGGTATTGAAGGAGAACTCTGTATAGAAACGGGAGCGATATTTGATTCGACGGGGATTTCTTCATCTGAGTCATCTTCTGAAGTAGAATAAGCGTCTCCGACTTTATAATCTTCCATTCGAGTTATTTTTGAATCAAATTCTTCCGAGTCTTCTTCGGAGTTGTTTTCTGTCTTGCCTGTACTTTCATAGGATGCTTCTTTGGCTTCCACATCGAACATTTTCTCATCTCTCGCTAAATACTCGTCTTTATCACAAGTTGTCTGCGCAAAAGTATCGTCATCTCGAATATTCAAATAGTGAAAGACGGATTGAACAGGATCAACGGTTTCCAAGCCCTTCCCTTGAACAACGGTCACCATTGGTTCATCCTTGGAGAATGCGTCTGGAGCTGCCAAAACTGCGGCGTCGACAATTGACATTACATCCGCGAATTCATGTTCGGCTCCATCTTCTAGCAACGACTTCAAGTCTGCATAGATCTGCGCTCGAATATCTTTGTCGTCATCAGTTTTAGGAATAGTTGGAGGCTCCGGAGCGGGTATATCATCGGTTTGTACATCCTTGGATTCTAGTCGTGGTTTGACTTCATCCGCAAAAAACGATTTTCTAAGGTAAAACATATTTTGAAACTAAACAAAGCGCTGCAGACTTTATCAGATTTGTTGAATGAACTAAAATAACTAACAGAGTTGGAAAAGCCTTGCTTTTGGAGTGTGATGAACCTGTCCCTGAAGTCTGAGGGCCAGAAATTCCACCACGAGTCGCAGGAGAAGAGGCAGATTGAGTAGATGTAGATGTAGGAGACTTTCCAATGCTATCCCGTTTAGCCAACTGTCTATTGCGATGCTCCAAGGACTGAATTTCATTTCTAGCAAATTGTAGTTGGGATTTTAGCGATTCTTGCTCTAACCGGACTCTTTTCTTCTCCTCGGCATCGCGTTTTCGAGTTTCTTCAATTGATTGGAGTCTAAAATAGCAGAAATACCAATTATTTGAATTACACTCTCTTTCAAATGGAAATAAACAGTCGGACATAATACATTAGATGCTGAAGGCTCAATACCAGTACGGAAAATATCATTTCAAATTTCAAATTACTTTTGAAACACTTCTTGTTGCCTTTGTGCAGCTTGAACTTCTAATCGACGCCGAAGATTGGAAGCTTCTCCTTGCAGCGTATAATTATTTACTTTTAAACTTTCATTAGCGGCTTCTAATTCTGCCAGTTTATTCTTGAGATTTAGTAGTTCTTCATTAGGCAGGTGTCGATTTTGCTGGGAGGATTGGGCATTCCACTGTGCGAATTCCTGTATCTCTTTCAGGCTTTCCAGTTCTGCGGCAGTGTGAGCTGGTGGTGGAATTTGTTGTTGATCTAATTCCATCATCTGAGTCGCAATCAAGAACTCGTCGTCGTCTCCCCAGTCAGTCTCCTCCTCCATGGCATCATCGTGTCCTCCTTGCGAAGATGAATATGTTGCTACTCCGGTTCCACTGAAAGTGAACCAATAGTAACAATCAAAAATGTTAAAGTTAAACACTATTTTAATTTAAAAAAAAACCCTTCATTTATTCTTTCAAAATGATAAAAGCTAATTACTTGAAGATGTTTAAGTTTTCATGACTAGACGGAGCTGACGACGACGATGGACCCGCCCTAGGCACCGCAAAGTCCCGGGAATTTGTTCCATTTCTGTTCCACGGTTGCATAGTTTGGAATCTCATGCAAATAAGAATGAAATCATAGTTTCATTTGAATTCGATATTAAAAGTTTCACACATTTTTCATTTTTCAAAAGTTTCACAGAAAAAGAAATGACTTCATTCGGTTTATCGTAAGCGAAATAAACAGTGACTTAAATAACGAAATAAAGCAACATCAAAGCTACATTCAGATTGAATTATATAGTTTCTATGTTTTATTTCTTGGTCAGAGCACCGGGGATACATTGAGTATCATATTTTGGTTTTAATTCTAGTTGATAACTTATAGCGTAGCAGAATTTGGAGATATTGGTGATTGAGGCAGAGGCTGTGATTGGGCTGATAAAGAAGGAGGTGGTGGTTCAATGTTGTCATATTGCTCGGTTCGCTTAGCTAGTACTTCGCATACATGATCATCCAGAGCAAAGGCCGCCAGGATGACATTAGAGATGGCAACAAAGAAGAGACCAAATATTAGGTAACTGTGTACTTTTTCCAATGTGACATCACTAAAGTCCACCCTTGAAATCACAACATAGCCAATTCCAACGAAAATCTGTAATAATATTGATATCCGATTTCCATGAATTTGTCAATTGAATAAAGAATCAAAATATGAAGAGTTGAGTTAATTAGAACTCACTTCGATAGCGATACAGGAGCAGATGAGGAAATAATTTAGAGCAGGATACGAATGAGCATTTGCATAGGCGACGACGAATCGTAATTGAGAAGCAGAAGCTGATAAGAGAGCCAGCGTCATAATAGCATGGGACAGCGCCACTGTTCTTCGATGGACAGCCATCCCCTGTGTGAGCTGAGCGTTCAGATTGGTGGCGGTCCGCCCAGGCCGGACCCCGGATCCTCCTATCGGTTCCATATATGATTCGGTACGCTATAAGGCCAAATTATGAAATGGATGTCAACAAAGTTTGAAATCACCTACATGATCCTCAAATGGCAAAAAAGGTGAAGTGGGATGGCGAACGCCAATAGTTGCCCCGCGCCTTACAGAAAGGTAACGACGAAATGCGTCAGCATCCGTCACGGACTCTGGAATCTCAATTGGAAGAGCCATCACTTCACGGGAAATCGATGAACCTGCCAGCGCTTGACTTCCTCTTGGAGAAGCTGGAGCTGCACTGAATGAAGTTGCTCTCCCCGAATAATCAATAGCTAGGTGAATATTACAAATATTGCAGAACATGAAACGAAAATTCAAAGTAAAAACTAACAGCTTAAAAAAAGACTGCGTTGTACCTCGTCGATTGGATGATGAAACACTTCTTGGATTATTCCCACTACTATTTTCAGGATCACCGGATCGGACATATTTATCTCGACTGGAGCTCCGTTTCCCTTTACTGTCCCGCTCACGGCTGAAACTGATTGACTTGGACTTGGACTGCTTTCGGGAGGCTGAAGAACTTTTGCTAGACTTTTTTGCAGGCTTCTTGTTTCCATCTGACACGGACTGCGACGATTTCTGCGGCTTTCTGGCTGAGCTTCGGGATCGGGATGTGAGAACGGTTGACTCGAAATCGGATTCATAAGCTTCATCATCCGCCAGAACTTCAGAGCTTACAGCCCTTGCGCTTTGTGCAAAGTCCTCACTCGCACTGGCATCCGCCTCAAGTTCATACGAAAAATCATCCGAAACAGTGGACAGCAAATCGTTACTCTCGCTTTCTTCCTCGCGCAACCCGTTCGATCGCCAAGGTATTGGTCGTCCAGAATCTGACCTGCTCTGGCGAGTTGACTCGGAAGACTTACTGGGTCCCGGTTGTGATTTTCCTCTGGCCGGCAAGTTCACATTTTGAAGGCTTTGGTCAGCGGATGGAAGAAACGCAGCATTTCGACTTCGAGATCGATTCTCTTCTGCGGCTTCCGGTTCATCCAAGTAGGAACTTTGCGGTACTTTTGGCCGGCGAGACTGTTGGTTATACTGTGCTTGTTGGCCTTGTGACAGCAGCACTGAACGAGGAGGGGCGCCGTACTGTTCCTCCTGTTGACCCTGCCCTGGAAGTCCTGGACGAGATGTCGCCGGGACTGTCGGCTGCGCAGGTAACTGTCGTCTCGTAGGCACATGAGCTGACTCTTCCTCATAATCTCGCCGCAGTGTATCAGACAGCTTTTTAGTCAACCTTCGCTGCATTATCTTAGAATAGACAGGTAAGCAGAGGAATAGGATTCGGTTAGGCAGGAATGGAGATGGAATCTGTCAAAGGAAAGGTCAATCAAAGGAAAGGTATTATGCTATTTTAGGTTTAAATCGTTCGCTTTTACCTATTAGAACATTTAATTTAACTTCAATTAGCTCCGTTGCTAGCACTCAAGGGCATTTTGTTTCTTAGGACTTTATTCATTACGCGCTGGCGTAGGCATGCGAACAGCCGGGCTGCCTCTCACATGAGCTGGGGGTTAAGCGAGACGCACTTTGCAGTCATTTATGATTTATAATTTTGCATTTATGCCAGATCTGATGTCTGACACTTGCACTGACTCAACCCCCATTCCTGATCTATTAATTCTCTTATATATTATGTAATCAATACAAACGTTTGGTAGTAGGTTAGGCGGATACAAATTACGACAGGCATAGCTATTTCTAGATATTTGCATAAGATTACTTACCGCTTACTGACAACTGCTACCACCGAACTCCTCTAGTGTAAGGTGAAACCAATCAAGCCATTGATTGAGCTACGGAATTTTGACCCGAATAAGACTTCTGAAGTGAGGATTTAACACTAATCTATGACCTAACAGTAACAGCTTGGACTTAAAAAATCACAATTAATTGACACTGACAACTGACACTGACTTTGCTCTTCTTCGGTTACCGGTTTTGGTCATCATCGGCTCACACCGACATAAACAAACAAAATATTGACGTGAGACAGAGTTTGGCGCCACGCTTCAGCAGAGTTTGTTGGGGCAACGTGAGGAGACGAAGAAGAGAAGTCAGAAACGCAGTCACTCGCGTTTCGCGAATCATGATTATGATATGATGATGACGCAAAGATGCATCTCTTGTCAGAAATAATAGAGCTCCAATAATTCAGGGTCAATAATAATTACCTGAAAACTACAACAGTCAGATGTCAGATGCAGTGCACCGGAAGTCTGAAATAAGCTAAAATAGACTCCAAGCTCAACAATTGCTACATTAGAGCATAACTAGAACTGCGTAGTTTTAATTATTGAACCAAAATGCAAGTTCATGTTTTGTGCAGTTGCTTTTATTAGATGGTTGCTTGAAGGTTGGAGTATTTCAAAAGCATTGTAATAATTAATAATGTATCGTTGTTACTCAACTGATTCGTCAGTCGTCAGTAGGTATCTGCTTTATTATGCTTTATGGATATTCAATTTTGAATTAGAAAATTCATATATCGCACGGAGTCAGGGTCATGAGTCACGATTCACGAGTCACGATCAGGATTGACGTTAAAATGAGAAAATTGTATTTTGTCTGGATTTCAATTTTTATTTAAACGACGCCCATTATTTCCAACAATTACATCGTATCGTGTTGATTTAATGCGTTTTGAATTTGCTTGCCATTATACTGTACAACATAAAAGGCCGTTAAAATTTTTATTAAATATACATGTACAATTTAACCCAAGGTGATACTATTTTAATTTTTGCCTCAATAGTAACGTATACACGAATTTTGCATCCAGCAACGTTTCAATCCAAATTGCTTCCAGTTCCCTGAACATTGCGAAAAATTTGTGAGCAAGTATATAATTACGAATTAAATCAGCCAGCATTAACTTCCATCCCGCAGACGAACAAGCCATAGGATATGACACAAAAGTTCGGTAAGTAGAGCCGATTTGCTTATACGTAAATCTGCTTAATTAAGGCGGAGGTGGTGTCAATGTTCTGAGAATGTTTAGCCAGTAGTGTGACGTGTGACTAGTAGATACTAGTGACTCTCCATGAATATTTGCGTTGTTAAAAAACCAATATTTATTCAAAATAGCTCTTCTTGAGTTTAGTTTACCGTTGGTCAATAGTGCAAACGACTTGGAATTATCACTCGAACAGAGTAGGTAATGAAAAGTAAGTAAATTTCCTGGTCATCCGAGCAGACAAAGACTTATTCTGGTGGTTAAGTGTTAAAATTGTTTCGAAGGTGTCAAAGTTGTCATTTCCGAAAAACACATTTAAATGCTACGCTTTTCGTATAATTGAGTATTTTTTAACGATGCAGGAATGGAAAAGCTTTTTGAGGTTTGCTTTAGCAGACAAATTAGAGTACTATTAATAGAACCTGTGAACGGCAACGAGGAGCCACGTTTGCTGACCGGCATATTGACTGCATTCTTGTTCATATATGTATTTTGGCTTTATTGCCGTACCGTAGTTATGTTTTATGTTATTTATGAGTGGAGTAGCGGTTATGCTTATTAGAATGTACATTTAGACCCGTTTTCTACCTGTTGTTGGAAGTTGGAAGTTGGAACCTCTACAACGCCATAGCAGATCCTTCCTTTTCCTAACTCAATAGCTCTTCTGCTTGCCGAGCCAACAATTGACTTGACTGAAAGGTGAGTGTCCTGGTCCTGGCCCCAGGCTTCCGTTTTATTTAGGTAACTCACCTGCCTGGCATACCACACGTAAGAAAAGAAGCAAGCAACTCCTTAGCCTGACGTAGCTTCTTCACTCACGGCATTGCTCAAGCATTCGGTCAACTTGAGTTCAGCTGGCAGAACGCTTCCGTCTTCAACCATTTGTTCAGATTAGCAAAACTAACTTCCTAATTTAATACAAGCAGCTAATTGTTAAAACGACTCTAGGTTTAGATTAAACGAGTTCAACTCGAAATTTAGCTTTACACGGGTAAGTTCATTTATACAAAAAACCGCTAGACGCCTTCCAAACCAGCCACCAGCCACCGGCTCACCGAGCGTCAGACGAACGCCTGTGTTTTACATAGATTTTCTTGAATATTTAGGAATTTTCAGAATGGCCTTCAGAATATGTGCCTTGGTACTGGTTCTGCAGTTGCTGACCGGCTCCAGTGTTCTTGCTCAAGAGTTCGAGTTTTCCAATTTAGTGAAAAACCTTCTGGAAGGAGATGAGCTCAAAAATATCCAAAGTAAGCAAATTTGGGGTTTGTTGTGGCTGTGGCTTTTCCGTCGTTAATTGTTCGTAGACGAGTATAGTAAATTGTTTCATGTTGTTTCCTATTACCAGACGTGTATTCAGCGTTACCAGTCGAGCTTCGAGACAAACTGACGAAAGATTTATTGGCGAATCCTGGAAAAGTTGGAAAGGACCTTGTAAACATGCTTGGCCCACAAGTACAGAATTTAATTGCTGGATTTGCGGGGAATTTCGGGAAGAGTAAGTTGAGCTTATGAAGGTTGTACTAGTTGAAGTCCTTAATTTGGTCCACTGAAATTTTAACGACTCCTAACAAGGGAATTTGAGAAATGTAAATTTAATGAAAGATGATATTCATGTGTTTATTGTTTCCAGCACTTGGTAGCAATAATGTGGACAATAATATCGGATCAGATAGAATTCAGATGGATTACCATCAGAACGGCCAGCGGGAGAACCAGAAGCCGAGCTCTTCTGGTGGTTTCGACTTTGGGCCAATGGCTTCCATGATGGGAAACCTGATAAGTAGTAACCCTCAAATGCTCCTCAGCATGGCACAAGGATTTCTGCAGAACAATGGAAATTCATTCAGCTTCGATTCCATTGCGAGCATGGTCACGGAGAAGTTTGACCTGGATACTGTGCTTTCCATGGCTTCTGCCTTTGGGATCGGCTTACCGAGCGACAGCGCTGGTTCTCGCGGTGAAGGTGACACAGGGGTAGGTGCACTTCAAGCAAAACTATCGTGATTTATTCGTTCGTGTGCTCATTGCTCGAAGCTAATGTTCTGGATTTCTTCACAGAAAGCCGGTCAGGGAATTGCAGATATGCTCCGAATCAACGAAGCAATCAAGATGTGGCAAGACTTCGTTCGCTCTCCACTGGGTCAAAAGCTCAACCGCGTCCTGCCACGTCTTCTCAAGGCGGAAACCCTGCCGGATGCCCTTCGTCTGCTCGAAAAAGAGACGGCATTCCGCTTCGACGTGATTTTGCTCCAGCTCCAGGAACCCACGATCCGAAAGATGTTCGTCGCTCAGACCGTGAAGCCAATTGGAAAGTTCTTCAAAGGCATCACCATTCCCAAAGATCTCAAGGAAGTGCTCACGAAGGCTGACGATATTCTTAACACGAAGCTGGGATTGGGCGTTCGAGCGAAGGAGTTCATCGAGCCCACGTTCAATTACATTCGGGACACGTTCAAAATCACGAGAGAGTCCCTGCTGGACCTCAAGCCGGAAGACGTGGAGAAAATTGCGAGTGAGGTTCTGAACAACGAGGTTCTGGCTCCGCTCACGTTCGTCTGGGACGCCTACAACAAGGCCAGGGAGAACACGCAGTGTGCCCAGTTCATCTTCTGTCAACTCAACTACAATTTCCATCAGGACAACTTCATCAAGCGAAATGTCATCAAAACCTCGAGCATTGTGTCTGCGTTCCAGGCCTCGGCTCTGCTCAAGGGAAAGGATGCTTTCTCCCTCCTCTACGAAGCGGCGTACAAGGGAGCGGACGGAAGCGACTGCACGGTAGGCTTTCACTATTAAACCCAAGTTCCCCTTGGCCTTCTATAAAATCAAACCACAATTTATCGTTGATATTTCAGATGGGAGTCAACTCGTTTTGTCTGGAACTGATGCACACAGCAGCTCACAACGAATTGTGATCCTACTACTTCCAATGCACTGATTATCACGTTCTAAGTTAAATTATTCAAATAGCTAATCTACCTACTTATTTACTTATTTTATAGCTACGTTTTGAAATAAAATATTGTTAGATTCTATTGAGGGCGGTATTCAACACCCAGTCAGCGTTGATTCCACTACATAGCTGCATGCTGCATATGCTTTCGCTTTAAATGAGTTGAATGGCCCATTATTCCGGATAAGATCAGCCTAACCATTACTGTAAGATCTACGCCCTTTCCTGAATAGATACGTCTGCGAATTGAAGAATGATGTAGAAATTAGGTGCAGCAGAGCAGAACTAAAACGACACGAAACGGCTTATGTTTTTAATATATTTAATTTGTTACTCCTTTTTCTAAATGAAACAACGACAAATCATTGTAAAATTCGAAAGCGGTAGTGACAAAAACTTAACTAGCGGCTTTCTCGGCTTCCAAGTTCTTGAGGAACGCCTCCTTCCTCTGCTTAACGTGATGACGTCGTACAACTCCTGGAAGTTTCTTCAGGTTCCACCTCTTCTTGATGAGCTTAGAAGCATCCTTCGTCTTCTTCAGAGGCTCAGGGTTAGCCCGGATTCCGGCGTGGGCTTTCTTGTAAATTCCCTCCAGCTAAATAATTACAGGAAACACGTTTAGAATTTGTGAATTAGAAAGAAGATTATGGGCTCTGTTTTATCCGGTACACTTACGCTATCCGAGCTAATTCCCTCCTTGATGAATCTTGAAAACTGACGCTTGTAGGCGGCTTCATCGTCATCCAGAAGGCTCTTCATGTACTCGGCAACGTGAATACCTAAGATGTGTTTCCGGTGAAGGTCGGCTCTTAGTTCCTTCGCATCGGCATCCCAACCAGGAAATCGCTTCTCACTGAAAATAATCAGACAAATGATCAATTCCATTCAATTTGTAATGAGCGAGGAGGAGCAGAATTCAGAATTCTTACCTATGCGGGATGTCAAGGCCTCCATCTACGGCTCCCTTGAGAGCGCCGAAGATTCGAGCTCCGGTGGTGGTTCGATAGAGACCAACATCGAGAACGGCTCGGAATGCCTTGGGTTGACCATCCACACATTCAACACAGTAGTATTCTCCTGTGATGTCCTTCTGACCTTCATAGATGGAATCCAAGCCAAGCTTTTTCAAAAGCTGAAATTACACAAAAGTCAAAATCATCGAATGTACAGTGATAATTAAACTAAAATAAAATGAATTAATTAATCACAAATTATTTCAGTACTCACCCGCCGAGCTAAGAGAAGTCCTGTGGCATACGCGGATGCGTAGTTGGTTAGACCAACTTTGACACCATAGCGGGGCAATTCATGACTGTATGCGGCACAAACAATAACGTCCCCTTCCAGACGAGCATAAGCAATCTGGCGGAAGAAAAATTCAAGTGTATTCATTTAATTTATTAGAGACAGGTCTAATTCGGAATTCTAAAATGGAGTAAGAAGCTTACCTGGCACGTGATGTCCTTGTTGGAAAGTCGGACAATCATGCGGTACTTGGGTGTGTTGTACTTATTCTTGTCCTGAATAATCAGTCGCTTGCGAGCATAGTAGTCGGTACGTCCCTCACGACGCCTCTTGAACTTGACTTGAAATCGTTTGAAGTAAGCCTTGTTCTTCACAACTTTAACGAAACCCTATTGCAAAATAAAATTAACATAAACACGGTAAGTTAGCAGCATGGACAAAATGCTTAATAAATAACAATTAAGCTATACTATCAGCATACGCCAGGCGTTACCATGTATCGATGGACATAAAATCCAAAATTATGAAGTAATGAGTGTGCACAAGAACTAGACCGCCAAATCCACGTTATAGGGAAAGACAGGCTGGTGTTCTGTCCGTATTTACTTTAGCACCACTGCAAAAGAATGTGATTTATCATAAACCGCATCTGATCGGTGGTGCATTTGACTTCACTGTTCACTCTTTATCTCAGCTTTTACAGAATTTAATCATCCCTTGCTTGTGCAGGCAACAGGTGACGACTGAGCACCGCTGACTGCACTACTGTATCGTGTCATATGCAGCTCAAAGCTCAACGATAGCTTTAATGAGAGTTCCTTATGTTAATTAATTTTTCAGTACGCCATTATTGGTTGACTTCATGCGTCATGTACAGGGCGCCACTAAACCTTTTTCTCCCCCCCTAGCCCATACTTCCAAACATCGTAGAAATACATGCAATATACCAAATTAAAGCTGGGGTCATTGCCGATCTAACGATACCTTCATCATCACAATAGCTTAACAAATAACCGCTGCACAGCGCAAGAGAGAAAAGTAGCGGTCCTTCTCGGGCTCTTTTTCTCCCGACACGGCTGCAGAAAGCGGTTTGCGCTAAAGACTGGAGCCGTGCGCCGCACGCGGCTCTGAACAGTTAAAGTGTTATTTTGTTAAAGTATCAGATGCATTGAACTCTAAATCGAGCAATTTAAGCATAGGGATGTCCAAAATGGTAATAAACGTGATTAAATCATAATTTGGGTGATGGATAACCAATTTTGACACCCAGAAGCCTGATTTTACCGTTTTTACCACATTTTCCGCTGTACAACTTTTATTTGTAGCCCAATATTAATAATTATGGTACCGCTAGATCGGCAATAACCTCACCTTTAATTTGGTATACTGCATGTGTTTCTACGATGTTTGGAAGTATGGGCTAGGGGGGGGAGAAAAAGGTTTAGTGGTGCCCTGTACACGCTAAACATCGGGCAGCCCAAGCAACGATACCACACCGTTTCACCGGCTTGTAGAATAAGAGACCAGAAGAGTCGACTAGGCGAGCCTTGTCCGCTCAGGTCAAGGCGACAAGTAGCTAGTAATATTAATATGAATGCCAACGTATAAGGGTCACTTACCATGCTGAATAGGGATGACCTGAAAGAAAAGAAAACTGATGGACACCGGACCACGTCCCAGAATCTGCTTTACGTGATGTCCTCCTGCAGACTCTCTCCGTTCTGACACACTTCCCACTTCCACTGGGCTCAATGTTCACACCCCTGCCACGCCGGATCTGCACGGCTGGGCGTGGGTATTTCTCGCGTGCTCTTGAGCATTGCCGGCGGAACGTGGGTTTCCTTGACTAAGCACTATTTGGACGGCGTGTTCACCACTTCAGCCACCACGGCAGACACCAGCAGAGGGCACTCCCTAGTCTTAATTCTTTCAACACCCCACGCCACGGAATTTTCATTTCGGATTAATAAGGAATGTTTGGAACAATAACGTCTTATCGGACCGAAAGTCAACTCAAATTAATCAAAGAAAGGCATGAGAGATGTAAATCTACAACGTAAACAATAATGTCGAGTTGTCTTTTGTCTTGCGGTAGAAATAGAGCCGGAGCATCGGAAATTACAATTAATATGGCTCATTCCAATGTAATACCGGGCGTGTTTTTTTTTTCAATTCCAAATTCTAAACAAGCCCAAATTCTTATTTACGGCTGAAGTAAGAGCTATGAGCCAAAACGTAGTTGCAAATTGCAAATTCTAACTATGATGACCCAATTCTGACGTAATTAATAATACGAGCCAGAGCTTCTGGACGGTTGTTTGTGGCCATAAAAGACATTACAATTAAAATTTACTGCGACTAATCTTGTGAGGTGAGTTCTTATTTAGGTCATTTCGAAATTAACACAACGCAAGCTACATAATGTAGTTCCAAAATTCCAAAACGACCTAGTTTGAACCCAATACTGACTGAAGTGGGTCAAAGCTTGAAACGAATTTAAGCCTGAACTATGAACTACGATCAATTGGGTACAACATACATCTACTACACTAGTGGCTTCGACACATAACTGACATGACACATGACCTACAACTACAATTATGCTTGATGCCACGTAACATAGACATCTCGGTTTCACCGAAGCGGCGTTCCTGGTGTGAAACCGATAAACTTTGCCATCAATACAAAACACATGCCACCTGCGCTCTGCTCAAATGCATGATTCCCATAAAGATGATCATGAATTTATACGTAACCTGAAATGATTTTAAAGCTCTTAATTAAAGCTATATAGGTACAGTGAACAAAATGGTATCTTTTACTGACAACGAAAGTACAGTTTAGCAATTAGTAGTGGAAACGAAGTTGGACAACAAGAAAGTATGTCAGAAACCAGAGGACTGAAGGTAGCGAGACAAACGACGTAACGGGAATTAACTAGAATGAAGCCACTCATTTGAGTCGACTCCTTCTGCCCGTGGCAAGGGCAAGATGCGAGAGGTCCTCGTCGTCCTCTGACTTGGAACTGGCGAGACGTCCGGATTTGGCATCAGTGACAATTCCCCAGACCTCGATCACAAAGTCATCCGTGAAGCCGAAGGACTCCAGCTCGGAATTATCAAGAGCTTCCGCAAAATCCATAGTATTAGCTCGTCCTTCCGCCATTTCCCACACCTGGGTTGCTGGAAGCATCAAATAAAGAGATAAATATAAGAATTACGGGGTGGTGTTAGCCGCATTTAAAAGATATCACTATTTTGATGTTGGTCTTACCCAAGTCCACGTCATTGATGCCCATAAAACTTTCCAAGAGCCCATTTATTTTTTCCACAGCCAACTGCGTACAGTCATCAGGCTAAATAGACAACAATAGACAATTATTCATTCGTTTACATTGCTCGAATTAATTTGCAACTACAAGGCTGAGTTGCCGCACACAGGCACACATGTGCGTGAGCAATTTGTTCAACATGGTTATTACGAAACAGTCAAGGAATTGTTTTCGGGTTTGTTAGTTCAGATTCAAAGTTTTAGAGCCTCATTAAACTTATCTTTCAGATTGTAATTAACTCAGTCAATTGTAAATTTTGTGAAATTCCACCAAAACGAGAGACTGTTTCAAGTCCAATGTATAAAACATACGAAATCACTTGAAAACAACAACGTAAATTCTTAAGGATGCAATGTTACTACGAATC
>VNWX01001036.1:0-16941 GCA_009869905.1 Ceratophysella communis
TTTTAAATTTTACAGTGCCAACCTGCAGCTTTCTTTGTCGGCAGTTATGCTAATTTTGTTTTGCTACCGCTTCTGATTTAGTAGGATTATGAAACAAGTTTTACTGGTTAAACTCAACTGCTGCGCTACAATAGTATATATCGAACAAATCTTCACCACTCAATCGTCCTGCTTCGTTGGTCGAATAGCTTTTGCATACGATCTCAAAAATCAGTTAAAAAGGTACCTAATCCCTGCTGGGTAGGTACATCGGTCATCGGTAAAGAAGAGATTATGTTGATCTCCTTGTCACTTTTCAACGCCTTAACAAGAATCACATTTCATATCCAGAAGAATTAGTCATGACTGCAATCATGCCATGAACTGCCACTTCAATTGGCGAATTAGAAATCAGAGCATTGTCTAAGGGAGCTAGGAGGATAGAAATCAACCCCTTTTTATTATTTTCTTTGCTCGCCCATCCCTAGTCGATGTCTTAAATTAGCATGGATGGACGCCATGCTTCTTTCGTCTAAGACCTCTGGGTTTCTCCATGTCGTCGTCGAGCTAAGCCGTACCCTCCATATCTACCTCGCCCTGCGTCTCTTGTTGCCCACTCGATCTTCAGCTCTTTAATCGGGTGCATTAATTAAAAACCGTTCCAAATATTTAAATCTGTTCCAACTCCAACCTAAACTTGAATTTGTAGTTACGCGGTGAACTCAAGGATTCCAAAATGACTGTTGCACCATCTTCGGGCAAATGCTTTTTGAACTCGGGGACTTGGGCAAAAAACTTTTTGGTCATCGAAATTGTAAGTACCTACCTTAGTATTAGTGTTTAGGAATTTTAATTTTCGATAGAAAACGGATAACCTTAAGATTTGGGATTACAATCCAGTGATCCAGATAAGAATGCAGTCTCTTTCAATTATTTTATTTCTATTTCTAGCTCGTGGGCCTGATTTTTGCCACGTTTTTGGGGAACTTTATCGATTTCGTCTGCCATAAAAGGCCGTTTACCGGAGAAACAACTGCTCAACAGATGAACCACATGTACAATGCCGTATATGCCTTGTTCTTCATGATTGGTGAGACATTTAGATCAATCCTGATTAAAAACAGAAATTCAGACTTTGATTAGATATAAATATAAAAATACACCGCATGCATTTTTAAATGCATATTTGACTCATAGAAATTATAGTGAATGTTTCCTTGTTTTATATTCTAGCTGCCTTTCTCCTGCACACTTACACCGTTTTTACTCTCTGTGCCGCTGTCTTCAAGGTAAGGACTGTTAGGATTATCGAATTTCTTGGATATTTGCTTGAAATGGTACATGAAGATGAAGAACAATATTATGACATAGTATGTGAAATAGATGAGAGAACGAAGCTCATTGCGTTTTCAATTTTAAATTACTTTGCTGTGTATAATGTTGAGTTTTAAGAGCGATCGACTAAATTTCAGGTAAAAAGCTGAGCCAAATGTAGCATATCTCCTCCAAAAAAATTTTTTTTTCAAAAGTTACTATGGGTTAATATATGTAGAGCTAAAACAATAGATATGCGCTAGAATAATCTTCCAAAAACAGCGGGTTGACAAAAATTTTGATTTGAATTACAGGGCAACGTGGATGCCCTCTGCCGTTGGATGCAAGTCCGCGCTACAATCGCGGCTTTGGGAATTTCTTGGCTTCTGGCTTACTTCCTCGTTTTCGACGAAATCAGCAAACCCTTGGCCATCGGAGTTGTTTACTGTTTGTCTGGACTTATCGTGAATAGGATCTACAAGAAAGCCATCATGGCGACAAAAACCCCCAAGTTTCTGCTTCCAGTCAATGGAACCACGTTCGTCAAGCTTGTCGAGAAAGATGCTGAAAAGGTGACTAACGACGCAACACCAAACCCGAAATTCGTGTTTGACGGCGATTTTCACGTCTAATGGCCCAACAAATTCCAATTACGACCATATAACCACACGTAGAGCCAAAGCTACGCTGTTGGTTTTCAAATGACTAATGCATATTCTATCACCTTCGTGGTACATCTTTCTTCCACCTGTTGTTGTGAATGGTACACCTGAGCTTTAAAATTTAAAACTCGCGACTTTATATTTCCGTCCTTAATTTTGATAAGTAATCGTTTGAAACAAATTTAAATTCGTATACAAAATATTCGGGAAATTACAAGCAAGAATTAAATTACGTAAGAAATATTACTAAATTCATTTCGACATACGGTACAAGGCAAAGCTAAACGTGTATTTTCCAAATTTAAGTGGCGAAAATTTAATCACAGGTTATCAATTTAAATAGTTTGTATTCCGAAGCTCTGCTTCAATCTTTTTGTTAAATTATCAAGTTTCTAAGACTTGTTTTTGTTTCAAACCTTCATAGAACTAGTAATATTTAACCATTTCGCTGTCCATAGTGTATTAAATCTTTGGTGCCTTCCAGCAAAAAAAAAGACAAAAATTTCCGCGTTTCGTTTTCCACGAGATTCAACTTATTCATGCATGCGCACATTATTTCAAGTAAATGATTTTCAAGGTAATTAGTAAATCGTTGGAAAGGAAAGTAAAGTTTTTCGTGCATTCAAAAGAATGCCCTGGTCGAAATTGGAGGTATAGCATTTATAAAGTTTGATTAGCAAACCAACAAAGTACTAACTGCTATTATTTAATGCATATGAGAGGAATCGGTTTCTCTAATGACAACTTATTTCACCCTCCATAATTTCCACACAGGATCTGATGAATGGGGTTTTCTAGTACTGTTTAGTTTTTGGGGCAAGTGGAAATTAAGGTGTTTACCTTAAAAGTGATTTTTATTTTCGAGACGCTTTGCAGCGGTTTTTAGCATGTTTTGGAATGGATTTCGGTTTTTGCTGTGCAAGCTGACAACAGATCCAGTTGTACGTGTAGGGTTATGTTTGTAAGATTCACATATGGGTAGATTGCATGCAGTTCTTAGCACGAAAATCAGAAGAGGGTCCGCGAGTTTGCTATCCGCTTCCCTCCTTTCACCCGCGTTCTTCAGACCAGGAGGCAAATCTTATGACCAACAAAATTTGCCATTATCATGCTAGTGAATGCAAACCCAATCTGCGAATTAGAAATCAGAAATCACTAAATCTATAACTTGGGAGGAAGAGGAAGGAGCTAAGGAGCACTTGAATTAGTCCCTGTTCCACCCCCAATAACTCTGATCAGATCCCACATCACATTTCGCTTATATAATTAGCATGGATGGACGCCATACTTCTTAATTCTAACACTACCGGTCTGCTCAGCCACACCGCGTTCCTGGTATATCCCGGTCTTTCTCTCTGTCTGCATTCAATCTTCTGTACTCTGTACGTAAATCCGTTGCCAGCCATTACCAGTCGCTCCCGATCTGATAAGTGTACTTTTTGAAGCGAAGTTTGTTTTTCACCTTTTTTGGTCAACGCACTCCAAAATGAAACATGAAAGATTTTAAAAGAAATTTTATCGTTACATATTCCGGGCTGACGCTTTTAGTGCAGGAAATCGTAAGTAATACTTTTTTTAAAGCAGTACAGAAAATCTGATGCGGATGATGATGCTTCATGAAATCTTATTTTAAATTCAATATGTCTTAACTTATCTGTAGTTGGTTGTATGGATGTGCGGTGCACTTTTGTATTTGACGGTACAATTCATGAGATCAGAGATGCCGAAGCTTGAGGAAGATCGTTTAAATATGGGAACCCAGAATACTGCTGTATACATCTCTTTTGTCGTTCTCGGTAAGTAAGACATTTGAATTTATTTCTAATTGTGTAGATCTAAAAAAACGAATTAGTTAAATTGATATAAATTTGTAATTTTTCAAACCTTTTTAATAGTCACTATTTAAACATCCCAAGTTTAATAAAGCTTATATAAAAAAAAACTTTAATATTCTAGTTGGATTCTGTTTTGAAGCTTGCACCTTCGTGATCCTCTGTATTGCAGTCTTTATGGTAAGTATGCTCTCCATAGTTCTATTTTATAGAGACATTCATTATTACAATAACATACGAAACAGTAATTCTGCATAACTCCAGTTCATTGGAGATCTTTAATATTCTAGTTGGATTCTGTTTTGAAGCTTGCACCTTCGTGATCCTCTGTATTGCAGTCTTTATGGTAAGTATGCTCTCCATAGTTCTATTTTATAGAGACATTCATTATTATAATAACATACGAAACAGTAATTCTGCATAACTCCAGTTCATTGGAGAATGTTTCTTTCGATATATAATTGTTAAGATGTCAAATGCCTTTACACGTCTATTATGAACTAATTTTTATTCCCTGGATACTACATTTTCCACGATCTAAAATGAATCCCTAAAAAATCTAATTTTTAGACAAATGTGGGTCCTAAATGGTAGCAGACTCATACAGTTCATTAAAAATATTTTATTGTTATATACTCATTTCATAAGCTGAAATCCAAATCCCTAAATTTGTGTTGTAGCCATATATGAAGCCAATGTGGCTACATATATACAACATTGGAAATATTTCAGAATTCTTGAACTAAAACTTCCAAATTCCAAATAATATTGGTACTAATAAATCGGCATCAGGCACAAAATAAGCCATACGAGAAAAGCATTTTTTGAATATGGTAGCTCAGTCTATAAAGTTAGAAAATAAGAGTAAATTACTAAATGACCTTGCCTTACTGGATCAATATATGATTACAGATAACACAAATGTTTGAATTGCAGGACTGTTTGAAGGCTCTCAACTGTTGGATTGCAATTCGGGCTATCATCACTACGATCGTCGCACTGTGGAGTTATGGCGTATTATATTGTTCACGTTGAAATCAAGTACGCTGGGGCTTTAGGAATTGCTTACGGTTACTTGACAGCTGGATTGGCTCTTTTCTATCGTTTCATGTTAAATAGAAAACTTGTAGCTGCAGCAAAGCTCAAACAAGGCCGGGTAGTTTGTACTAGCAACTACGAAAATGAAGAACATATTTGCGTTGTCTAATTATTTAATAGCCAGACACCTTTCCATCTATCGTTATGTAAATATTTTGAATTTAAAGGAAGCTTATGCCTTGTTATTTTGTTAGCACTAAATAGGACATTGACGAATTCCATGAAAATTTGCTCTAAACTTACATATAAGGATCCAATTTATATTATTTTGACTTTGATTAAATTATGATTTTTGAGCCCGAGCTATTGTTCGTTCTTAATGTGCTGTCTAATAAAGCTTCAGCGGCTTCCCCAAAGTATCAATTTTATGTTGTTATCACCATTTTTTACGCAACTGATTTCTTAGGCTAGCTTCACCCCAAGCTTTGGGCTATATTTTTATTGTTTAGCAAGTTAATTTCTCACCGTCAGATAAAATAAAGATTAAAAACGGTTTTGATTACAGGTAATTAAAAAGTTTGGTTTGATTAAAAATACCGATATACTTAAAATTAACTAATGTTTGGTTCATATAGATAAACGCATGATTAAATAGAATCGAGTCCTCCGACATATCCGCCCGTATTGCTCGATTTAGATTGAGAGCTGTTCAAGTCAGGGCAGGGGTAGGTTCATATGTATACTTTTGTATAGGCAGCTACATAGCCAGAGCTCTTGGACATTTTGTCTACCTAATCTAGCTATTTGGCATGTACCGATTGTCCTGGGAAAAAGCTTCGTAAAGAAGTCTAACAATAATACCAAGACCCCCGTATCCGTCATATACGTTGGCAGGTAGTGTTCGCCAAATCCTCTTCGGACAAGAAGGGGAGGGGATCTACTTGTCACCTTTAAACGTATTACCCAGGGATAAAGTTACATGTCCAAGAAGATCCATCACAGGCATCACGCCAGGGATTGCCAATTCAATCAGCCAATTAGAAATCAGAACATTTTCTTAGGAGACAAGGAGCACAATAGTTTTCCTTCTAACCCCCTCCTCCTCCTTCGCTTTCCCCGGGATGCATGCGGCGTGCATATAATATTTGCATAGACGGACGCCATTTAAAATATGTCCAGCCTCACCTCGCCGTCAACCCAGCCACAAGTGGAGCTTGTCCGCACTCCATCTTCATCTTCAGATCCTCGACCACTTGCAGCGAAGCATTTGATAATTTCTAATCAATAAATTTCAGAAAGTTAAGTTTCTAGGCCTCCCGAAAAAACTTAAAAAACCAAAAATGATGCCAGCAGGTTACATTTGGAAGTATTACTTCAAAAACCCACAAATTTGGGCTACTTTTTTGCTACTTCAGGAGATCGTAAGTATTCACTTATAACGTTGGGGAAATGTTTAAGAAGAAATAATCGAATTAGTCATCAATATTATAAGTGCCTCACTTATTTATACTTCTAGCTCTTTGGATTTATGTTCTGCTTTAATCTGTGGAACTCCGTGGTTGACGCGAGCTCTAAGGCTTCTGTGGCTGGTGCTGGGGAGATTACTACAGAGAAAACTGAATTACTACAAGCTACTGTTTTTGTCCTGTTTGCCATTTTCGGTGAGACACATTTCATTTAAATTATAAATTAGAACTAATAATAGGACAATTCCAATTAAAGTTAAATTATAAAGTTTTTTAGCATCACAAAGCTATATTAATAAATTGTGTGATTTTTTGTTCTGATATTTTAGTCGGCGTCTTCTACCACATTTTTACAGTTACGGCTCTCTGGACTGCAGTTCATTCGGTAAGTGATGTTTTGCTGATTCGATTCCTTGCAATTTTATTGCTGCCCATTCCTAGCTCGTGGCAATACCGTCGCGTCTCCACAAAATTTACTTTTGCAACTTAACTGTTTTCAATCGCAAATGCGTAGTGCACATAGGTAGTTGCCTTGTATAGAATACATTCTCCGGTCCTTACTAGATCCAGACCAGTATATTATGGGGCCCAATCTGGGTTAGGTAACTCGTTAGATGCAAAAGCAACTCGGTCAAACATATTCCATAATTGAATTGGTAGTATTAACCATTACCATTATGTTGTGCAAACGAGTTCTAATTTTTTGATTTACCGTTAAATTAATGCATTACTGTACCCTAGCTCGTACAAATGAGGAACCGCGGAAACAGGGTTATGTAGGGTAGTTTGTTAGGTGTGTGTAGCCTTCGCGGGTTAGGGGTAGCCTGACCGAACGCGTAGAAATACCGGAAACACAGCCTCTGAAGTCCTGGAAACAACGTCAAAATAAGATGACTGCACCCATTCCGTTAATAAGAACTTTCGTTGAACTTGAGCTCCCGGTGTAGGCTCGCTTTTCATATGTGGAGAAAGCATGATTTTCGTTCCCACTTGAACTATTTAAGGTGGTTCGGAGCATGACAATGTTAGCTTATGACAGAACGCGTCACCGAACTTCCTCGCTCGCTTCCAAAGTACGAAACCAAGTGACCCGTGCGATATATCCATGAAAATCCAATGACATGTACAACAACTTCGACTGGTCAAGATAATTTAAATATACAATTTACTTGCCGAACATCAGTAGTAAAGATAATCAAATTATTTAGATATTAATCGGATGTTGTTTTACCTGGGTTTGTAATTATCTCAGGATTCTCAACGAATCGAATCAATTCTATGGGTGTTGAACTTAATAGAAATATTTTTTTAATCACGGTACGTTAAGTCTAACCAGAATGAGAGCGGAAGTTCGGTAATTGTGATTAATGTCACTTTTTGCCCTTTCCTCTTGCAGGACGTTTCTCACTAAAAAGTTTTGTCCTCGGATGCATTAGATTTCGCGTTTTTTACCGTGGCGCACTTTAAAAATGAAAAGTTTTTTCTGGTATAGCCGAGTACGAATTGGCGCGCATTCAAATAAAAAGAACAGCCTTAAGCGTGGATTCGTTAGCACGAAATTAGTTTGAATATTATTTCTGCCCTAGCAAATAAAATCTTGTGACATTTTCGTCCGTTAAGTACTGAATTATTCACATGGCTTAGAGCGTGCTAAAAAGAATTAATTTAACGAAAATAAATTTTGTTTGAATTCCAGGCTAATATAAAAGCTTTGTGCTGTTGGATTACTACTCGGGCTTTCATCTCCATGCTCTTGATTTGCGGAATTCTCGCCCATTACTTTGTGTATTTTGAAATTATCAGCAGCTGGGTCTTTTTGATTTTCTATATTTGGTGGAGTCTTCTTGTTACTAGAATTTACTACAGCTTTCTTTTGAAAATAACGGTTAAAGCTGCCCCTGTAAAGGTCCGTCGCTATGCCCTTGCAATGAAAATGGATCCAGCCTCGGGACTTAAAGAGATCTTGAAGAAGGAGCGCAGAATTAAGATGTACACATTCAAAACCCCAACGAAGGTTAATAACGAAACAGCACCAAATAAAAAAATGGTGTCTGACGTTGTTCTTGATGTTGATGCCTAAATGACGCAACAATGCTGTTATGACAAAAATCACGCGTAGAGCCAAAGCTGCGATGCTGGTTTCAAATGCTGAGTAAAAACATTAAATTTTAAACCTACTTCAATGGTGCCTATACCAATATATAATCTGTTTCCTATCTGTACCATATGATACACTAACTGAAAACCTTGGGTTTATAAATTATTTTCCCAATTACATTTCAAAAATCAAAGATTACGTAACTAAAACTACATTAGCATGTCAAATTATGAGTTATTACAAATTTTATATATGAACTTTTTCATGCGAAGTACTTTTTATTTGATGAAAATTGTGTATTATCAGGTCTTAAATGTGAATGTTCGATGGCTTTGGAAGTGTAAAAATCAATCAAATACAACTGGTATAAATTCAAACTAAAAAACTGGAAATATTATTTGACAATGTAAAAAACATAATAAAAACAGAGCCAGGAAATATATTTCGAATTTTGTATGATAAAAATGAGGTCTTCTGTTGAGTGTCTTACCTATCAAACTTTAGAATGTAGTATGTAGCTTACTGTTTTACCATTTTATTTGCTATCTCAATCAACATCTTTAAATTTAAGCCTTACTTGCTGTCCATAGTGTAATAAATCTTTGGCCCCTTCAAGCTAAAAACAAATGGGTTGTATTCCTACCTACTATTTATATTTTATTTTCATAAAATTTGCCTACAATAGGCAAAGTGCCTGCATATTCCGTTGCTTACATATCAATAACTTGCAAATATTAAGCCAAAAAGAGCAAATGAATATGAGGATTTGAGGATTTGGTAATCATTCACTTTTGATAGGACATGCATTTCGAGAACTTTTAGGCCTAGAAGACTTTAAATGGAAAATTTAGTAAACACGTATTTAGATTAAAATGGTTATTAACGATAATTTCATCTATCTCAGAGTTAAAACTATCCTATCCGACGGCATTTTTAAGTTATGAAAATTTAAAAAATTGCGCGATTCGATTGACTCGTTTCATAACCCTGAGCCAGTATATTTAACTGCCGTGTTTAGCTGATATCCTAAATACGTCATACAAATGGAAAACGTATGTAATCATTTTTATAATGTAGTGCTAGTCAATTGTTAAATCCACTGAGCGCCCGGGTACAATCGCTATGATTGGGTGGTTTCACAGTGGTCGGCTACACTGCCTGCAATATCACGCCACACGGACTGGACGAATTAGAAATCATACCATTGTCCAAAGACAATGCCATTGTCTTAAGGAACAACGAGTGAGGAGTCAACCCTCACGTCTAGCTTTCCCTAGTATCCTTTCGCTTACATAGATTTGCATGGACAGACGCCATACTTCTTAAAGCATGCACCACTCACCCTCACCTCACCTCCTCGCCTGTTCTCCACGCCGCTCATAATCGGCCACGTCCTCCTTTCTCCGCACTCCATCTTCTAAAACTCAATCAATTACATCTATTGCAAAATCTGTCCTGAATTTAAACAAACTTCGAACAGGAAATTACTTACTGCAATTTTAGAAATGGTTTGTATCCCCCTTCCAAGACCCAAAGCTTGGGCACAAATGCTACTTTTCATGGAGATCGTAAGTTTTAATTAAAATGAATACTCAATAAGGGCATAGATTGATTTAAACTCAACATCAACCAATTCTATTCCCTTTTCGATTCCAAATAATTACTTGCAGGCTATAGGATTGACATATTCGTCATGGTTGGCATTGGTGCTTATTACGGTAAAATTCGGCAAAAACCTTGCGCTTGACTTTGGAGGAGAGAACTTAAGCGAGGTCGATTTTAAGGAGTCGAAATCCCGCACGGCGTTTTTTTGGTACACTTCTTTTGGTGAGTGAGCTTGATACTTAAGTACAAATAGTAGCACATTTTCTATGAAATATTGCCTGAACTTAAAAAATTAAATATATTTTCTTGTTATACACGGGAATGTGTAGCAATTTTTTTCTTCCACTTATACACTACTCGTGCTCTCTGGTTGGCAGTTAAGAAGGTGAGTTTTTGCAACTATTTTATCACTGGCTACTTCGTATTCGGAATTCAGGTGTTAGCATATAACGCAATTATTTTAGACGAATAAAATACAAAGTGTGCCAAAAGTCTAGCCAGTAGTAACGGGAAAGAACTACGCTAATTGCCATTGCATGGAAGAATCGTTGCCATTAAAATTCCGTAGTTTAGTTCCAGCATGCACATGCATCCGTCCGAGGTCCAGCTAAAAAGGAAGGTATCTATAACACAGGGTCAATTTAGTATTATTGTAAATGGTAAATGATAAACTTTCTTTAATAAAACTCAGGTTATACCTAAACCTGTTAACAACGGCTGACCTTTATATCGTAGAATCGTCAATAATATCTTAGAAAATAAATAACCAACAATACTGCTCACGATTAGTAAATTATGCGTAGCGTAGTACATGTTAAAACCTAACGGAGTACAGGGAAAGATTTTGGGAAGCATAAGATGTTCAGATGGGCAAAGGCTAGCTAGGGACACAACGAACTACGAGTTTTAGCCGGCTAAATCATCGGAGAAAGCATAAGGTGCTGTTAAAAACTTGTTGCATTGACTTTAGGCAAGACGAGAACAATGCATTGTTTAACACTAAATACTCATATACCGCATTGGTATTACTTATCTAATTTACCAGCACTCTTTTTGAAATTCATAAACAAAAATCGGTAATTAGATTTTTGTTTCCTCTAGCTGTTTGTCAGATTTATTTTAATTTTTTATTTATTCATTACAGCGCAATCTAAAGGCTCTCGCTTGCTGGATTACAATGAGACATACTGGTACCACTCTCTTGTCTTGTTCAGTGATCAGTTATCTCCTCACCTGGGACGACATACCCTATTTAGGTTTAATGCTTTTTACTTATTTCTGTGGGACATTGCCAATCGGAAGAAAATATTACACGGTCTTCCCAAGTCCCGATATTCCAATCAGGTCAAACCTCCCCCGTTACGTTGCTGGCCCATTTACAACCGATTGCTTGATAGCTTCGCTTTACGAAGAAGGGGTCATCAAAAGTAAGCCACCAGGGTACCAAACACAAGATCCAGCAGATGAAGTCGCTTTGGATATAAATGACTTCTGAATCATTTCAAAATTGATTCTTGAACAAAAACCACAGACGTAGAGCCAAAGCTACTAATGTTGGTTAAAATGCTAAGTGCATTAAATACACTGTCACCTATTACGGTAATTCTGTCTTCCCTCTGTTTCGAATGATATACCTGAGTTTTAAAACTCTATGAAATCTACGGTTCTACTGAATGGTACCAGATTGGTTAAAAAATTAAATGAAAATAGGCCGTAAAATGTTTTGAATATTAATTATTGTAACCAGTAAACCAAGCAAATTTAAAAAAGTGCAAATCATAAATTTAATTCTAAACTTTAATGAGATCGTTGGGTGTAAAATTTTTAATTACAGGTTATCAAATCAATGTAGTATGCATTATGTAACTAGTTTGTTTCAACTTTCAACATACTTACTGTCTAGATAAATAAATCTTTGGTATCTTCTAGCATTAAACAAAATGCGTTTTTTATTTTCTTCGAAAATTTAAGTTTCTTAGCAGCACTCCAGTATTCAATTTTTTAAAGCTAGGAAGAAAATGCGCGTCAGTGTGTCGCATGCATCGAGATATTTACATCGCTCGCTGTAAAATACTAACACAGGTAGCTCATATAATAACAACCAGTGACCTAATTAAATATCCCGAATTGGCAAATTCAAATAGCAAATTCAACCCTGAAAATTCTCAATTTTTACAACGAAAACACGTCAATGTGAAAGCAATAACATTGTATCCTGGAGCACGTATTTGTGAGGAATGCGAAATAGCCATTCCGGTGTTAGGTAAGAGCTGTGGAAACCTGTTCGAAATTCCATGATGTATTGAAAGGCTGGAAGGGGGAAACTGAAAGGTAAGATAAGGTGAAGTCCGTTGTAGCTCAACTTAACTCTTAGCAAAGTTATTTCTTCAGAAGATAGTACTACATAGTAGCCCTAGTTGGAGGGAGGGAGAGAAAGCCATTTTATTTTAGAACAATTTTCAGTTCTACCCCCTTGACAATCAAAGACTGAAGTCTAAGACCAAATAGGAACCTTTTTTCCTCTCTCTATTTTCATGTGACATGAATTCTAAATAAAATACAGCCCTTTACAATGCCACGACTTTTGGTCATGGAAGGTGGGGTCACCACATCATTTTTATCACGATATTAAACAATGCATCTATACAGATTTATTTGATCATTTCGATCTAGGTTAGAAATTAAATATGAAACTCCTTAAAAAATTTCAACAAGTTTATATTTTTTTACAATGTGCATTCGCGTCACATCAATTCAAACTTTACAGCGTTTAAAAATGCACGTCTATTCATACCTGGGCAAAAGGGTTTCTACTGATATTGAATTATAATACATCCTTCGAGATGAACTAAGATTTAAAAAATTATAAGGGCCGCACTAATTCGCTACGAACTATTTATCACGAACGACTTTCTCCACTTTCCCTTCAAAGCGAATGAACAAGCCCTATATCCCTATGCTGCATTCCCGTCTACCTTTGCTTCCCTAGTTTCTGTAGCTATACTGAAGATTTGTTCCTGTACTGTCCTTTCTTTTTGGGCTTGGTTGAGCAAAGTGCAAGTAACTGGAACTAGCCTGTATCGACTTCAGTTCGACTTGCTGGACAAATTGAAGGAGTACACTACCTCCTGTAAAATAAAAAGAGTTCTCTGGATTTTAGCAAGCTGCTCACATCACAGCCCATCCAAGCCTCATCTCAGCAATTTAGAGGCGTAATGAAGGGTCATCCTATTCATGGGTTCTTGAGTCTGGCTTGTCTTCTTCTGGTTCTTAGATTTACTGGCAATTGGATACTACACATTAAAGTCAATGCTGTATTCATTGGGGTGAGCTATCCGATATTTTATGTCTTGACCATAGCAGAAAAGCGTAAGACCAAAGAATGCCAGAGATTTGGATGTAATTTATATGGATTTAGGTGACATTTTGTACAAAATTTAAGAGTATTCTTCGGTGTACAATCAAAATTTAACCGAACAATTTATTGAAAGTAAACAAATTCAATTAAACTTTAGATCATTTGAAAGCAGGTTTATTTATATATTTTACGAGTTCGACATATATTTAACAAACAAAAAGGTATTATGATAATATATGCTATAAGAAAAAGATAGTGTGAAATGCCTTTCTAAACAGAGCATTTAAATGAATGTTTTTTAACCACGAGAAAAAATTAGGCAATCCACAGTAAATTGTTTTTGTGTAATGTAATTCTAGCTTAAAGCGATGGCTGAAAATATGCATACGAAAACATATGCATAAACTCAATACATAAGGTATTACGGCTTTATGGTTTGTGCAATCGTCGTAGAACTTGTGATTTGAGATCATTTGAGACTGCTGCCAAGCCGGAAGTTGACTTGACTATTGGCGAAAGGACACGAGAGGAAAAGAGAGAAGAAAAAAATTAACATTTCCTTCAGATCAAGCCGGAAGATTGTACTAGCACTAAAGTTCAATGTTTCTATGTAGAAAGCAAAGGGAGCGAAGGAGTGGCTGGATGACACTATATTATATTACAGTCACAGAGATGCCTTTCGGAGTACATGCCTGATTTATTCACAGACTCTCCGAATTTCCCAAGATTACTCAAACAGATCAGCGCATATAAATATATTATGATATCCTACTTGTAGTTTTCCTACATTAGTACTGGAAATAAATCAGAAAAGAATCGGCGGCGTCCTCGGCTGAACTTAAAGCCATCCCATGGCATTCTATTTCGTCCTTCATCTCTAAAGTTAAGATGTAGAACAGGCAGGCAGACGACTCGGATTTGAGATTAGCCTACAACTAAGGAGTTAACGGAAGTCTTCCCATCATCTTCGAAGAAACTTCTCAATAAATAATGCTAAATATCTATGGGAAGACCCAGACAGGAAGAAATCATTGGCATGAGAAACTTAAAAACTTTTTTTTCTTATTCAGAAGTGGATTTATTTTTAACGTGAGGATTTGTTCAGATGGTTTCTCTGGCCCGAGTTAATATTATCATCATATTTCCCCAAAGTGATCCATTTATTCTCAAACATTTTTATCAGGCTTGATTGCAAAGTTTTTTGAGGGCTGGGCTCTGGCACAACGAAGAAGGGCATGGACCTTTCACAAAAAAAAACGAGTTTTTTTTTGTTCCGCCCCAATCTCCTTTCTCGGAAGGGATAATGTAGTACCTATGTCAGTGGCCAAAGTAGAAAGTAGGAACTCTAATGCAATACAGGCTAATGTGTTGAGTGGGGAAATGGGAATGTGTGGGATGTGGAGGCTGCCTGGCTTTGGCTACTGCCCTCCTTCCGTCACAGGCATAAAACTAGAGCTTTTTTCAACTTCCAACTTTCCATTATTCGGGGCAATTGGACTGGTGCAGGGTGAAAGCGGCATTCTCTTCCTTCCGCTATCTCTCCGCATCGGAAGACAAGCGATACAGTCCAGTCAACTCGTCATACGCTCTCATGGACTTATGCGTACGAATTGATGCTAAATGTGTATCACATATTTAAATAAACAAACAGATTTGTGTCGTTGTGTCAGTATAAACGCAGAAATCATAAAAAGTCCAAAAAATACCGGCATTTGCACAGCGTTAAAATACTTAAAAGAAAGTTTTACGGACTAAAGAAATTAGGTAAGCTAAAATACGCATTATTTCATGAGACCCCACGAAACCAGAAGTATCAAATTTAGATTAAAGCTTTTGGCGCAAATGGGAGTGAAAGTAAAAATTTATGATTACCCTCCTGCCTTGTGAATTCACTATTCAAATTGATTCTTAAAAATGCTATCTGTCGATTATTTATAGGTGTGGCCTCTTTGGGGTGTTTGTAACTAACAGGTCTCTCTCCCTCCTAGTCCTGGTCATTATCATGCTCAATTAGGCCAACGTTCTGAATATGCATGCACGCGGCGGGTTGTTCCTATCATTCCAGTTTGTAGTTCTTGCACATCTTCAGTGAATGGCAGGCTAGATCATGAAACGTCAATTAGCATTAATTAAACTTCCTTTCCTGTTGCCAGCAACAGCTACAAAGTTTGGGATCCTGGTTAGTGCCAGTCTGGGCGACGCGCTCAAATATGCTGTCTCATGTCATGTCATAATATAATAATACATCCTACTATCACTCACAAACATTTAAGGAATCAGCAGAGCCGAACATGCTAAATGTCGTAGTGTGTATCTTAAATCGGTAGCAGCATGAAAAGCTTAACTTAAATATACCTGAACTCATTTTCGCCTATAATCATAAATAGCACCGGTGATGCTCTACGACATGCGTGCCGAAATACGGCATAATATCCCAGAATTATGCCTACTTTGCCAAATGTACTCCTGTAATATCTACAAATTATTTATCACATTCTACATGATCCCTCATGCTTAGAAAACTCAGAACTAAGGCCTAATAGCTGAATACAGCTCATAAAATATACATGCAAGTAGATTAAATATGCATGCATTCTAATAGTTAGCAGCTTCTACATGAACTCTGCATAGCCGAATGACTTCAAAAGGAGACACAAGGGCTGAACTGACACAGTAGGACTTTTCCGTGTAGAAACGGAATCATGCCTTTCTCCGCCTCCGACCTGTCTCTTCGCCGGAATGTATTTCACAACCCATTCCTGGAATAACAATTAACTCACCAATGACACGGAAATGTAAATTTGCCCTCTTTCTCTCCTCCCAAAAACGTAAACCTAACTTCGAACTTAGAAAACGAGAAACGGACTGGGCTGACGGGATGGAGAAAGTTTTTTCGCTCCAGATCTTCGTTTTTGGAGATTCACGATCAATTCGTCGGTGCTTAAATTCGTAAAAAATACTGAAAGTGTAGCAGCTTAATTTTACACGCAGGGAATCAAATCATTAAAGGGGTTCGAAAATAATTCATGGGCTCAATAAGTTGGGAAAATATTTTTATCCTAGAAGCTACATGCAATTTTTGTGGTATTTGTTTCAGAGAAAGCCTTAACCTTAAACCGCAATAAATACGCGAGCCAGAAAATTTTCATTTTTGCATTGCTTAAGCGAAGCCCACTTTCTAAAGGAGAAACAATGCGTTTGTCAGGTGATCACACCAATGCTTCTGCCATGAACATCCGGAATATTTTAAGAATGAAAAGTTGAAACAAAGGGAGAAAGCTGGAAACAGAATTTTCTCCTCGTGCGGTTGTTGATACACAGACAATAGATACAAGGAGTGCAGGAGGAAGCCAGGCATTGAACGGGAGGGAGCCAGAGTGAAAGGTGAAAGTATTCACTACGTGTGCATAATACTCATTTTCATGCCTGTATTAGCCTAACTTCAAAAAACTACTCTCCGGCGAGAAGGAAGCACAGGAGGGAGTTATGATTTATATGATGAAAAGGAGGACTTGTAAGTTATGATTAATGTCAACATCCACTGTTTTTTACAAGGGATACAACCTATATCCAGACCAGTTCCTGGCTC
>VNWX01001037.1:0-16941 GCA_009869905.1 Ceratophysella communis
CACTTTCAATTTAACTCAAATAGTAGCCCGGGCTATTATTCGAGACCGGCTACTATTCAAGGCCGGCTACTATTTCTTCAAGAAACCCCCAGACCCGGCTACTATTCGAGGCCCGGCTACTATTCAAGGCCGGCTACTATTCAAGAATTTACGGTATGTAAAATTGTAGTTCATATTTGCTTCAAACGTATGAGATTTTCCTTGTTTAAAATCATTTTGATGACGTGATGAAATTTTATCAAACTAATCAGTCCATAATCTAGAAATGGAAAGTGATCTTAGCAACGCCAAAAAATGTAAAGCTTATTGTATGTAAACTATAAACAAACAAGCTCCTGAAAAACTACGGTTCTTTGAATAAAAAAGTTGAAAAAAATTGAAAATATTCCAAATTATGTTTTTTTTATCAAAGGTGTCTTCCTAAGCTCACACTCGAGTCTCGGTTTAACGATCTATCGATATCCAGCATCAGCATCAATATCTTATTAAGTTCGGCGAAACATCGATTAAAGCAGAGATCTGGCTCTTGTAGACCGTGAACGAAAGTACTGGAACAGCCTTTTCGTCGCAGTAGTGCTGGTTTTAGACAGTGTTTCTATATTTGCAGATATTTCTACCTGGACCGTCCATGAAAATCCCGACTCTCAGAAGCCATTCAGAAGCACAGAAATGTTCGTAATGTCAATGCACGCTGATTTGGGCGATCAGAATGCCTAAAAATGTCAAGCGTCCTTCTGTGGCAAGAACCGAGAGTAAACGACGATCTGCTTCAGCTGGTAAAATCAACACACATAAGCCCCGTTTGGAATCCCTCACCAGTGCCAGTGCGGACCGGGTTCCGGCGGCTATTGCCGGACTATTCGAAGAATCTAACGACACTATTACCTCAGCCTCATCCGAGTCCCTGTCCTCATCACTGTCCAGTTCCAATACGAACATCTCCGTTTCCACTTTGAGTGGGTTCACGATGAGAGCCACGCCGAATTTGGTCCATAATGAGTTCATCATACCACTGGAAGAATTTCCGAATAAGACGCAGTGCCCATACTGTGGTAAGCACGGTCAATCCTGTGCAAATTTATGAGTTTTTGGAATTCTTTTTCTTTAAACACATTTCCTTGACGCAGGTCAGCCGGTGGTGCCTGAGTACACGTCCACGCCGTCCTGCCTGTCCTCCCTGCTCATGACCTTCTGCTGCCCCTGCGTTTTCTGCAACTGTTGTAACCTACAAGAGAAATACGAGCGGCTCAAAAAACCCGTCTTTATCTGTCCAGAGTGCCAGGTCATCATGTCGGACGTGCCCGAGGACTTTGATCCGTACAGCCATCATTCTCAACAATCTCATCGTCGTAAGCGGAGGACTAGCCGGAAACGTCATCGGTCCGTTGACCCTGACCGCAGAAGCGAAACTAGCATAAGATCAGGGGACTCCAGGCACTCACGCTAAAATAGTTGATGCTCCATTATAGGCGTTCTGTAATGCTCTTTTTTCAAATAAATGTACGAATTCAATTTAACGGATCGATCGTATTGCGAAATTTTTATTTATTTTGACAGTTATTGACTAAAATACAAAATTTTAACCGTGATGCCGTTTATACCCGTAATGATGCCCGTGATGGCCATGATAATGCACGGGGTAGTAGTAATAGGTAGGATAGTAATGGACTCCGTGACCGTATCCAAACCCATGCCCGAAGCTCCTGTAGTACCCATGCCCGTGACCATAATGAGGACGCTTGTATCGATACCGATAACTGTGTCCGTGACCCAATCCTAAAAGTCCACCGAAGGTATCCGCAGTGTCTAAATCTCGATGTTCCGCGATGCCTTCCACAGCAGATTTTTTATCGGCGTCTTCCGCTTCGACGGCAAGGGCCATGGTAATGGCAATTATGAAGCACACAAATGCTAGAACCTGATAAAACCAACAGAATCACAAATTTTTAGACTCAAAGATTTCGCCTAATCACCAAAAAATCGGAACTTACACAAAATCGAGGCATTTTTGACAAAAATGATGAATCACAGTCTAAAATGGAACTGACGCCAAGTCGTTAGCCTCACCATAGGTTTTATATACACACGGCTGATTGGGCAGTCAAAATCGACACACAAGGGCTCAGGTCAGACCTAAAACCTAAACCACAATCTATAGTTACGTAATGTAAGGTACACATGTCTCCAAAACAAGTTCAATTCCCTTAGTCCAATTACATTATCAAACGTATTTTTGTAAACAACAATAGAACTTGCATCTCGACAAATTTCCTCTCGTGTCCGTCCGTCCATGCTAATAACATTACGAAAGCACTCAATTGTGCGGAAGGGCCCTGAGGGGAAAACTGCGTTTAGCCCTAGCAAGTAATTCGTAATGACATGAGACCAAAGGACGCGTGTTAGATTGATAATTAGTCCATGGCAAGCCAGAGACCAGAGCCATTGAATCTGGGATTTGATTTGCGGCAGGGTGACAAAAAAAAAAATAGAAATCTTTGGTGACTTGCACCGCAGCAGGAGCAACGTGCTTGGGCAATTATCTCACAAGCACACAAGGGTGACATGCCAGGAGCAGCTGAGGCCTACTTCCGCTTCGATCGCTCACCCAAATTTTTGTAGTAATCATGGGAAAAAATGAGTTGATTTTATTATTCTGTAATTCTGTGTTGTTTCGCTCATTCCTCAGTGTGGCTACTGTGTCGTGTACAGAGCTTAAAATTAAGAATAATACACAATAGCGAGTAAAGCTTAGGTAATCTAGTGTTAAATTACGCTAATGTAAATGGTTCACGTTCACATGCAACTGACTTAATTAGTACTTAACAGCTTATATTATTGAGAGACGGAAAATAGAGACTGTACTTCTACAATATAAAAACACTATTTAATTTCAAGCTGAAGAGTTGAGCCCAACTCCAACTTATAAAAATTTGATTTTTTTAAAGATCTTGTCTGAATTCTGAATCAACTTATTAGGTTACTAATACTAAGGGGTTTACATTTCAGAATACATGAGACTAGGTAGGTAGTGTATTGTATTAAATATATTAATTTAATAGCCTAGAAAAGTAATTAATTTACCGAAAAAAAGTCTCAATTTTCAATTCACAAAAAATTCACGAGTATCAGTACGAGAAACGAGTCGTGGTCTATGAGCTAGTTAAGTTACATTATAAATAATTCAAACTATAGGTGCTGATACAGTGTGCGATCACCAGGTCGCACAGTATATTAGTACCTAAGAGTAGGGCATAGAGTTTTTAAAATTCAGATGTTTTAGTTTAGTTTCCTGTTTCATATCAATCAGAACATAATTGTATCATTTATCACACAAATAATTTACAGGAGAATCTTATTGATGGGAAGATGGGATTGTTCTGTGGTTAGTTCTTAGAGATTTTTTTGTACGCTTTTTGATTTTTAGTTTTATGCCTCATCAATTTCCAGGCTTCTGCTCTGGTCCATTGTTTCATTGAAGAGGGTAAGGGTTTCTGTTTTGGCTTTTGGTGTAATTTCGGGCTGTGTTGAGTCAAAATCTGATTCGAAGCCATCGTCAGTTTCTAATCCATCTTCTTGCATGAATCCTCCGGGAAGATTTTCGTCCACGGCGGCCAGACGACTGGTAGACGAAGCATGAGGATAGTTTCCGACGGAGTGACCTACGGTCAAGCTCATTTCTTCCAACGTGTTCTCTTCGATGATTCTTGAAGTGTCGGGTTGGGGATCATGACCATTGGTCCACGAGGTGCTTGTGTGTGGTCTACACACTATTGGTGTGGCACAGCCAACTGGACGGTGAGAACTGGAAGAGGATGCGGTTGACGTGGAGGTAGCCGGCAGCAGAGATGGGAAGGGTCGATGAAGCATGTTTTCCGCGGTTCGCTTTGGAATGTCGTAGACCAAGCCTGTAATCACAGAATTGCAAATTAGATAAAAATTCCCAATCCTAATGGCGATATCAATCCTTTTATAATCTTAGAGGTAATTGTACTCAGTACCCCAATAATCCACTTAAGGAGTAAACGCGGCTGAGTGAGAGAGGAACTCCCGTGTCACCTTTGACTGTTGTTTTTTGGTCTGTCTCCGCGGTTCTCCAATGCAATCCCATTCAAAAATTTAGCGCCACGTCTCAACCAACCCATCATAGCCTTAAGGACTCACCTTTTCGTTGGTAGAACAGGACGTAGGCCGAAGAGTACTCACTTTCTTGAGGAACTTTTTCATCGACAGTGCTGTCGTTGAAATAGTGCCACACGTCTGTGGACGGACTCTTCCCGTAAGCTGTATAATGTCCAGCTTGGGCAGCTGAAAATCATGTTTTAAATTAGTCGTTAATCTTAAACTGAAAACTCTCGACTGCTTGCATTTATGTATAGGTAAATTAAATTAGCATTACATCCAAAATGGCAGACACATGCGTAGAGATCATACATGTTTTGACACTTCTCAGCTGACTCTGGAGCGATGTACGGACCCATGTCCAGATCGTGAATTGGAAACCTTAATTTGTTATTGAGTTTCATACTGGAGTTGTCAGCGAAGACGAAACTATAAATAAAATACCGGAATTAGCTCCGTTTTAAATTCTTATGCCTATTCTTCTTTTATTTTCTTACCGCTTCAAATATATAATAAGAAAGTCCGGAAATCGACAGATGGTCATGGTTTTAGTTGCACTTTGATTCTTTTTACATTGTGGACAGTTCCATGGGTTTTGCTCGTCCAGATGCTCCCTATAAATTTTTTTGAATTACTTAGAACTAAATATAACGTTGTAGTTGTAAGGTGAAACACTAAGCGAGTTATAGTGCTTACACTTCTGAGAATGAGCGAAGACAGTCGTGAATATCAATTGTTGGCTCATTTCTAGTAAAAGAAGAGAACGTCAGAGAAGCAATAGCCATGTCGGCAGGTTCAATGGACGCGATTTGTTCCTCAGTGATATTGATGTAAGAGAAAGCAATGCATGTGTTCGGCATGAGAGAAACGTCACCCTCCTTTGGTATCTCACACCCATCACAGTTCTCAGCAAATATGCATTGGCCACACCTTGTACCCTGCAGAAATTTCAGGGAATCCTTAAATTAAACATTGATAGAAATATACACCATTGTCATTATCATTACTAACGAAACTGTCCTTACATCATTACTGACGGTCACAATTTTACATTCAAGTGCTGGAAATGGATTGATTTCTGACAAAAAGTCATGAAGCTCTTCAGATGTGACGGTAGTTGGGATGCGTACAATAAGCGGAGCACCAAAATATCGTGGAGGATTGGTCACAGAATTATTATTGGAGTCCAAATTCCGTCGGAATAGAATAGCTATGAATCAAAGTCAGAGTTGATTAGACAGTGAAAGGTCCAACAATATTTGGACTTGTCAATCTTAATCGCTAGACATAATTAAATTCAAACCTGTCAAGTTCAACAGAGGATTTGGGTCCGTCCAAAACGTGACGAATTGCGTGGTTGGGACTGGAATGCAGCAAGTTGGACATTTCAAATGATCACCATTGGACGCACCACAGGTGTTGTCCGGACTAGATTCAAAGTACGCAGCAGCTCTCTGTATGAAATATAATCTCAGAATAAGCTACCGGATTTTGAGAAACATCTAAAAACTGAAAACAAACACATGGGAATGAGGCCTTACCGGTAAGCAATCCAAACAAATCGCAGCCCCACAGCTCTTATGCTTCCGAAGGTCCACGGCAAGTTTATCTTCTAAACAGATGATACATGCAATATAATGTCCTCTTGGATCACGCTCTCCATTCCCGTCGGGTTCTTCTTGCGACATTGACACTTCAGTAGCAGTCTCATTACTGTAAGACGACACGTCAACATGGGCAGCTACAGCTTCGGCAGTACTTGACGACGACGAAGGCAATGGCAATGGCCCGATAAAATCAGCTGATATCGGTGTACCCGTGTCAACAGTGCCTGATACTTCATTAATTTCACATAGCGGGGGGATAGGATCGTCTGTGTCCCAGTCTTCATCCAAATACGTTTGAGCACTAAGCTCAGAACTCTGTAAGTACACAAATACAAATACCAAATCAAAACAAATCCGAAACATACTAAACATACTTTATAATGGGTCAAAGATGAAAGGGTCAAACATTAAATATTTACCTTGCTTGTTGTTTGAGGACAAAATATGTTTGTCGTACAAATCCCACTCAAAGCCGCCAGATTCGTTGATGCCCCATATTTTTGCTCAAAGTTGTCGTTCAGCTCGTACATGTACACATTTCTGTTCTCATCTTGTAAGAATTTAATTTGACTTTCGTCCTCCTGAAAGAATAAGAAATTCCGATTGTCTCAGAACAAAGGTAACTAATATCCGCATGCCGCATGCTCATATTTTGCAAGCACAACTTACAATTCTTCTGGCAATATTATGATTGACAACTTCAAAAATCAAACAATTTTCCAAACTAGGGGAATCGTTTTTAAACCCAGGAATTTGTAGGCCCACGAGTTCTTTCAATTTCTCGACGTGATCATCCAAATTAATGGTCACACTGACTTTGACAGGGCTGTTTTGGATTTCCTTTAAACTGATGAATGTGACTTCTGAAATAGAAATAGTAGTAAATGCATGATTCTGTGGCAAACAGAACTTAAAATGTTTTGGAATTTGCTCAACTTACTGATCGTCTTTGACAATACACGTGGAATGGGCAAAGATAGGTACATAAACGGCTCATATGTCACAGATGGGAACTTACACTTGCCACAAACCACCTGGTAAAAAAGTGCGGAACACAAAATATAGCTCGTCTGCAACTCAATGGAGCATCTACTAGAATAAGCCACGATATTTTGTATTTTGAATATCTTACGGTGCTTTTGTAGACTCCTTGAAATGTCTTTGCTATCACAGTATTATTCTCTGCCATATGTTTGTTCCAATAGTTCTCTGCCATTTGAGCTGCTGAACTCAAGCTTTGTCTTCTTCTTTTCGAAGGAACCTCTTCTTCTGCGCCGTGATCTTCTGTTCCGTTAGTTGAAACACCGTTCTGTTCCTCAACGGAAATAGTGGACGGTGATGAAGAAGACGATGGGTGTTGTACGCTCAAACTACTGTCTTTGGCCCCGTTTGTGACAGCGTTCTTTGACTTTAATTGTTCATGAAGCGTATCCAATGTCAGTGCGAGGAACTCTTGACAGTCGTGCTGCAAGAAAACATAAACAGCAACTCGATAAATCAAATCATAAAAATTACAGATACGAGTTAGGTGCACTCAAGTCGATCAGAACACAGAGAATTTTTACCTGTCGTCCATCCTTAAATTGTGAGTGAGTTTCGCCGAGTTTATTACGAAAATCCGCCACATTCAGAACAGGGATAATACCAAACCAGGCCTGTTGCATTACAAGCTGAAATTCACGCATGAGAGGCACAACACCACCACTATTATATGATCTTGGTGGCAAACTTTTGATTCAACAAACAAAATTTGATTAGATTATATGTAGTTGCGCAAAAGAACCGGTTTTCTTCAACTGAAGTTACCTTTTCAGAAAATATTCTGCCAACGTAGCAGTATGAATGAGACACTGTAGACCAGAGTTCATGAAACACGTATTTCCCAAATTGGTCAAGCCAACATCTCCTGGAGGTCGGTAAGATCCGGTCCCGTTAGTGACAACCGTTCCTCCTGAAAGTGTATGATTCCAGTTTGAGGAAACTGTTGTCAGTGTTTCATTAGGTCTCAAGTATGACGAGTTACCTCCCCGTACGGGACCTATTTATACACGATTGGTAATCACATTCACATTACAATGATAAATTAAATCGAACCAATTTCAAGGCACGCACTTGAAGGAGGTGGTCCAAGTGGAATTGCGGCTCTGTTATTCTGCGGAGGATCCCTCAAGAAATCCAATGCAACTGCATTTGACTGTAACGCACCGAGTGCAGAAGAACCTCCTCCGTCGTATTTCACTAAAGCTAGGGAATTACGATGGGACTGACGAGAATTCGGCACTGCTCCATATCCAGAAGCCGCAATAGATGGATCATTCTCATTGGAGAAGTTGTCATCTCCGTTTTCATAATGAAGACTCCCATTAGTATGTGCATGGTTCGTGTCTCCATTTTCCTTGATTGGTGACAACCCCGACGACTGCGAGCTTTCAGCGGGTGACCTCACACAGTCACCTGCTCCATTTTGCGTTACCAGTCCACCGCCTGAAAACCCTGCCGCCAACTTTTTCTTCTCCCAAGCCCTTGCAGTCAAAGTCGTCTTCGGGACTGGGTTGTGTTCATTCTTCCAACGAGTCATCTTCCTATAAACAATATTAATTTGTTAATGTATGATGTTGGGTGTAAGAATGTTTAAACTTGTGAAATTATAAATTGTGTTTGTGCAGCGCTGTGAACTGTTTTATAATTGGGTAAATATGATAAAATATAATAGATAATACATGCTAATAATACTATGCCTACATTGCCTGAATCAAACGGATGAATTATGAATTCGGATTTCAGTAATTCCGACAATTCAATGGCCTTCCTTTGCCCGTGCGTGTGCGTGATTGAAAAATATCAAAGTACAAACTACAACTTGCGTAATATAAGCAAAGCTTTCATGAAAGAATAAAAATTTTGCGAGGACAATTACTGTACTTTGAGATTGATATTCAGAGGTTGGAGGTCAAAATCTACATTCACTTCATAATGAGCTGACGAATTCTTTACTTGTCAAATCTTTACTGAATCAAATAACATATACCTAAGCAGAATAGGAAACCCAATCATCTACTCTGACTGCGCTGCCCTCAATTACCCGCACCATTTGGTTTGGACTACTTACTGGTGACTGGTGCTTGAAATTGAAATAAAGGTTTAAAAATGATTAATTGGTGATCGGTTATTTTCAGATTGAATAATCAACAAAAACAAAATAGCTTGATCGTCAATGTTCACGTTTGAAGAGAGCATTGTATTTGTATATCGTGTATCGCTATCGCTGGTACCTACACAACCTATATGTCACATTTAGCCGTGCTTGATGATTAATGTTAATGTGTAATGGTGCGTAGGCATTGATGTTGAAAACAAAAAACAAGGACGGTTGACCTGCTGGCATGTCACATGTCAACCCATTTGGTATAGATTAAATTCCTGACACACCTACCTGTGACCAGACAATATTGACACTCACTGTTGACTGTCTAATTACATGTGACATGCCGCAGGCTGCAGGGCAGGCATCGACGTTTATTGTTTATTGTTTACTTTATTCCCGGGGTCAGGGGTGGTGTGTTATGCCATGTTATGTAGATGCTGTGCTGTCAGCTGTAGCATTTTCAATTACATATTACATACCTATAGATGATAGACACAACTGACAATAGAAATCGAAAGCGGCAAAACCTTATTTCTGAGGCGTATATAACGGAACTTTGACCCCGGACTCTGACTTACCGTGAATCCTGGGAGTGTCTCGGAGCGTGACCTTGACTGACGTCGGCAGGTAAGGTGTTGTTGGGTGCTCTGTCCTGACCCTGATGAAGTTTAAAATATTGTTTAGGAGCTAAAGTACAACTAAAAAAGGACCGATGACCGAGAGAGAGGTATTTCGAGGTGTAGACGTGAGTGAAGAACGGAGGCGAGCGCGGCGGCGGCGACGAACCTCAGCTCTTTCCTCACTACTGCATGCAGAACTGCCGGGGCTATAGTCTGCTATGCTCTCTATAGCACGCTACGAACAGGAAGCCTAGTGTCAATTCTCGGTAAGCTCCCACACGACACAGATCAGATCCACCAACCACACCACCGCACCGCACCGCCGCCCTTGCCCACTCCCATGGACCCGCCAAAGATTACGTCAGAATTGAATTACGTTGTCGGCAGCTATTTTTGGAAAATGTTTCGAATTATGAAATTGCGTAATTTTATTACAAGTTTAAATGATTTTTTAAAGAGCTTTACTAAAATCAATGATTATGAGACTCATTTTTTAAGGTAGTATAATACGTAATTTGTATCAATTTTTAAGTAGAATTTTGGACGGACGATGACGATGACGATGGTTTAAAACCTGCGAGGCGTATGGTTTCTCGATATGCCGACGTGTACATAGAAATAATGCGCTGAATATCCACTCGACATTGTGTTGTTGACAGTTGAATGTCAGCAAAGTGAGTGCGGTGCGGTGCGGTGGTCCAGCTGTGGAGTTATTTACCAGATTTGATTTGACCTCTTGACCCGACCGACTGGGACACCAGTTCTTTAGTGATCGAGTGAAAGACAGGTACTACTGAGCACTGCCGCCCCGCTCGAGGTTTAGTCCCAGCCAGACTAACAATCGTCTAATATTTTTAAGGCTGTTTTACCACTTTTATATCATAAGCTAAAGTTAACTGCATTCTTTGGCTTTTGGCTTGTCTTCTGCAGTAAACTAAAATTTATTTTTGACTAATAAACCGGAATTCTGAATAGTTGTTTTGAAATTCTGAATCAAAACTTCTTTTTCGTATTTCAGCCCAGAACTGAATTCAGAAAATAAGGGATAATGCGTCAGCTCAAAGGTAAAGTGAAGGAGACGCCAGCTCAGAAGAAAGAACGGAAGAAGGAATTTCGGGAGAATAAGGAAAATGTCATGAAAATTGCGGGTAACTTAGCTTAATTGCATAATTAAATCAATGATCAGGAGAAGGAGACAAGAAACCCCAATGAAGTAATGATTTTAATCTAACTCATTTTTTATAATTTTTCCAAATGCAGTTCCAGCTCTCATTGTTCTCGGACTCGTAGTTTTTGTCATTGTTTACATTGGATCTTCCAGACCGACGTTCTAAAAGTTATTACATCAAATCAAGTATCTCATGATTCCATGATCTGACTTGACCAAACACCCTAACGACCTACCATATCTCAACTCAATGGACCCTTTCGACAACGACGACCGTAACTATAAACTAAGCATAACGATGTGTGCGTGTGTGCGCCGTGCGCCTTACTTTGGCTTGAAAAAAACGACATTTCCAAGTGTGAATTAATTAGTAAAATTATCAGTGCTTCCGTGTGAATGAATATGCGCTTTCTGTGAATTAGTCTGCAATTGAAAATGCATTTTGTACGTTTATGTAAAGCTTTAGGGCAAAATTTTTTCAAAAAGATATCCCTAACCAAAAACCCGTAAAATTAATACTAACAACCCATTCCACAACTAATTAGTTAAATATCTGGTTACAAAATTGACTACTACTTTTACAACACTACTGTGGAAGACAAGAAACGGAAACGAGACTTACCAGAATCAGTGGCAATCGAAGTTACGGAAGTATTACAAGAATCAGAAATCGAAACATATTGTAACATGGTGCTATAAATTAAGATTAGATAAGGTTCCAACAAAATACTGGTAAACAAGCTATCGGTAAAACCTTAGCTTAGAAGTTCGACGGGTATAAATCCACTTATATAAGTTGCTAAATTCCAAAGTTATTGTTGTATCCCGTTATATATTGTACATTAGATTAGCATGGTCGTTGAGAGATTCAAAAAATAAATTATTCTGCAATTACAAAATTACGAATAATTAACGATTCAGGAAATTAATTCTTTTGAAAATACTGGAATACGTTATGTATGGAAAAGTTTGCTGCGCTTCGGATCCTCCTCATTTCTAATGATGAAAACTTATTTTGAATACAGTCGATTCTGTACCATATCGATAATTTCCTGACTTCCCACCTTCAGCGCTCTGTCCATAGCTGAATTCTGATCATTGTCCCGGATATTAACATCAGCTCCGTGGCACAGAAGGAATTGGACCATAGTTGGTTTTCCTGCTGCAATTGCACGGTGTAATGGAGTCGCACCGTTGTTTCGCGTTTGACAGTTAACGTTCGCCCCGTGATGAATCAAACATTCTGCAGCTTGCTTCCGTCCGTTACGTGCTGCGTAGTGCAAAGCTGTGTAGCTGAAAATTCAAAATAAATGCTAGAAATTTTGGTAACTAGACTGTTTGCTCATACCGGAGTTGAAGCTCATAGGTATGCGTTATACCAAGATCGGACGCGATATGTTCGACATTTGTGATTTCACATGATATTGTGATGATGATGGTGTTTTTATTAAATTTGATCGAAAGTACGAAGCACGACTATCGATTGATCACTTTTGGAAAAGTATCAGTTTCAGAATTTTGGATATAGAAATCACGGTTGAGCACCCTTTCCCCCACCGGGAGTTAAATGCGGTGCGTCAGTGTCAGTATTTCTCAACCAACTCAATGGGCCGATTTCACTGTGCAGCGAACGTCTGCTCCACTCGGAAATTTTCATTATACCTTCAATAGTAATCGATTCGATCGGTTCTGGGACCCATCATTAAAAATATATTCATATCATGTGCGATTACAAATGTCGAGGGGTACGACCAGAAATTGTCTCGAAATGTACTGCACGATAAGCCAATAGCTAATGCTATACTGTAGTACCCTTACCCGTAACTATCTGTCGTATCCACCCTCACATTTTGACTTCTGATTAGATACGTGATTCTTTGAACATCGTCATCAAGTGCAGCTTGCCAGATTCCCCGCTCAAAATTCATTTCATCTAGGTTTTGACATAAGCTGGGATTTGGGGTCGATTGACAGCAGCTATTACATGTAGCCTCGTGATCATGATGATCTTGGCATCCCGTACCGCCGTGGTTTCCGTGACTATTATTACCACTCATTTTGGTAGAGTTAGCACAGAACTTTGACGATGATTATTGGAAATATAAGGTTCAGTTCGGAGGTTTTGTACAATTGGGTTGGTATGCCGTATGCCTGAAGGTTGAATAACTCCTAGAATTGGCTGAGGGCACCACGGCTGGCTGAAGATAGAAAAGGATCTGTATTATTAGAAAATCAGGAAAATATGAATTAGGTATCAGTATGTCGTGATTGTCGAGTCATGATTGATGATACATGATACCTCTGGCTAATCTTGTGGCTCAGGCTCCGCAAATTCTCTTCGAAGCGTCCATGAATATTCAGTTGTATTCAATTCATTTTTGAGACAAGGTGAAGCTGTAGTAGCGACAACTTTGAATCCAAGAACCTCTAGTCCAGTAAGTACCACGGCCGGTTTCACAGGATTTCGCTTGGCTGCGTTCGATGGCCCGAAACGAATAAAACCTTCAGAATCTACTTCCACGCGAGTAGACAGGCAAGGAATCTTCTCAAGGGACTTGAGGTCTTCCGGTTTCAACCCCGCGATGTCAACTACGTTTGAACCTCGTCTCCAGATCACGATCGCGTACGGCATAGCAATCTGTGGGTAAACAAATTAAATCAGAATTATGTTGTGTCGGTGTCTGTATACCTAACCCCTTACAGCTACAGGGATGTTGGACGTGATACCTAACACCTAAAGCCAGGCATGAGACATGGCATCTATACGCGATTTGTTTTGTGACACATGTGACATGACTATCAACGCAAACGCTGAACGCATGACATTTATAGCAAAAATCTTTTAGCAAAAATTGAAACAGTAGTCTGTTTTTAAATGAAAGTTTGTTATAATTTTATCCTTTACCTTTGACCTTCCAAATGACAATCAACGCACTCAGTCAGCAAAAGCTCCGTCCGTCGACCGTGACCTGGGTCAGCTCAGATGTCAGATGCTTGATATTGATAGTCAAAGAAATAAATGTCAAATGTCAACAAATGACAAAGCAACTGATGACGAATGATAATAATATTCAAATCTTCACAATTCGTACCAATCTCAAGCCGTGATTTTGAATGGACATTCAATTTATTTCTGCTGGAATGCACGCACAGCTAGCTGCTTACTGCGGGCAAGCAAGCAGGCGTGGTTGGTTGTGTGTGGGGGTCAGCCTATTTTATGCATAGGCCTGAAGCGGTGGTGGTGGGTCACGCTTTCTAATCTGAGCGAAACTCAAATGACGGATTTTTATACATAACTAAAAACGCAAAAAAGCTTTAATAACTTGAAATCATATACGGCAAGCTTTATTCGTACTTGCTGTATCAGTCCGGAGGACTTGCCGCATTTTCAGTGGTTTGAACTTACCGGACGCAAAATGCTAAATATGAGTAGAGTGGGGTTGAGTGGGCTGAGCGTGAATGGAAAGCCGGTGTGGCTGAACGCGGCCATCTGTCCTTTCACCGTCTACACGCCGAGCGGATCAGACGTTTGCCTGCTGACCTCCGACCTTCTTCAATAAATTCCAGACTTCATCATGATTATCTTCAAGGACGTTTTCTCCGGTAAGTGAGCCGCTAATTGTACTAATTGTTCCTTAAAAAAATTGGTCAGGATCGCGAAGAACAGCGCCAGAAATAACTAAAGGCAGAGGACCAGATTTTTTGCAGTTGGAGAAAGTCAAAAGTAGCATAAGGGTGAAGGGTAACGGTGAAAGGGGAATGGTAAATCAAATCTGAATACCCTGCCTGGCGCCTGGCCACCGTGACCGCACTTACCCTGACCTGGATGATTGTTTTGAAATGATTAAAATTAAAAACCAGCACTGCACACGCGAGAGGCAGACGCGGCCGAGGCTGTTAGCATGCCTAGCACACGCCTCACGTTCATAACACGTGCAACGTTGAACGTGTTCCGTGCCCATGCCCAATACGCTCAACGCTTTTGTCTTGTCGTCAAACTTGTCCTGTGTGACTTGACCTGGCTAATAACCAACAACACATGGCAATGAATCATTTCTGAATCATACCAACCACATGACGCATGGTTTTTCATTTTTCACTATTTATAATGTAGATAATGTCGGTCGGGATCGGGAATGTTAATACGTATGACGATGACGTAGCTAAATATAACCCATTATTGACTCTGACTATTAAGAATATTCTATTAAGATATCCATATCCATTGAGAATGTGAATGTGAGCATAATGGACATCCAGTCAGATACATAATATATTATGACCTGGGCATGGGAATACACAAAATAAATTAAATGTACTTATCAGGATTTCTAGGGCTCGCTAATCTCATGACACACGAACATGAGCAATGAGCATTATTTGTAACTATCTGATAATATCTGGTCCTGGTCCTGGTAATGCCGAAAATCACCTATTTGGATCCCTTGAAGGGAATAAAAGCAAATCCTCCTGTTTTACCTCGATGATGGGTTGATTCCTTCTGATCCAGCATTCAATCATACTTTCGAGTTCGACTATAAAGCAAAACCAAACGCTTGTAAATGAATTGATTGTCCTATTAAACTATTTTGCTTTTATTTGAACAGGGGACGAGATTTTCTCCGACACATACAAGTACAAGCTCGTCGATGATATCATTTATGAAGTTACCGGCAAGGTTAGTTACAAAAGCATGTTAATTTAATATTCGTCCCTGCAACGTGTTTTCACCGATTTCGTCTAACTCAATTGTCGCATCTTTTTCTAGACTGTGTCAAGAAAGGTTGACGATGTCGTTCTGGCTGGATCTAATCCATCCGAAGAAGAACAGGATGAAGGTACCGTAGAAGCCGTTGAATCGGGTGTTGACATCGTCCTCAACCACCGTCTCGTTGAAACTGGTTTCTCAGATAAGAAGTAAAAATCGGATTTCTATTTCAAAATGATTCTCGAAACATTAATGCATAGCTAAACTTGTCATTCCTTTCCTTTACCACAGACAATACCTGACTACTCTCAAGGGTTACATGAAGGCTGTGCTTGCCAAGCTTGAGAAGGATGCTCCAGACCAAGTGGATATCTTCAAGACCAACATCGTCAAGTTCACCAAGGATATCACGGCTGCCGACAGATTTAAGGATTTACAATTCTTCATCGGTGAGAATATGGATGAAAATGGTATGATTGCTTTGATGGAATACCGAGACATCGCGGGAGAGTCCGTTCCAACCCTCATGGTCTTTAAACATGGCGTCGTAGCCGAGAAATTCTAATTCTAAAATATCCAAAATTTTACGAAAAAATTTCCTTTCTTTTTTGAATAAATCGAAGCGTTACCGCCTCCTAAATTAATGTTTTACATTCAAATCTATACGATTTAAACGCATCTGTTTGACGTTTTAATTTAAGTATCCGCATTTCCAAGCTACTTATGATTACGATTATTATAAATTATAGAAATTTTGAGCTCCGAAGCCATGTAATAGATAAGATAGGCAACCCAATACTCTTGTCCACTACCCAATCATAATACCATTTGTACGATCAAAGCCGTAAACAAATAATATTTATGTAACGGTGTGCAGGTCAGGTTTGAGCTTTTACTATAGGCAAATCGTTAATTCTTTTCGCAATTCGGCACTTGTTTTCGTTAATAAAAACTTGAGATTCTGAAAAATTGACGAATCGCTCGTAGCAATTTTTATTTAATTTTTAATAGCCAAAATGCAAAAGAATAATTTCATTTTTCAAAACGAATATTCCTCATGTTCAACTGCCAATTTTTATGTTCAGTGAGAGTGCTACATTTTTTCATCTCCCGTAATACCTGAAAATCCAGTTCATTAAATGAACAAATTTACATTTCGAATTTCTCATGTTAGTTTGACCATTATTGGTTTACTGCAGGCAGGGTATGTAGGTATTCCTCCAATTTCAGGATGCATCTTTAGCCAAATAAGTGAAAAAACTTGAACTGGTAATAAGTAATATGTGTTCGACTTCGACAACGAGGAAGCAGGAAGATTGCATTGCATAATTTCACACATATTTGTAATCTTGTAATAATTGCTGAATTTCTTATTATTTTACAACTTTACTCAAGTCAAGTACACACGCAACGCACACGGATACATACAGCATACTTTACATACGATAATGGGTATTTAAATGTAAAACATGGAAATTACATTAGTTGAATTTTTTAACCCGCCTTGGACGAACCTGGACGCTGGCGCCAAATCGACTTTAAAGCTTCCCGCAAAGCCATTAAATTATTAGCTA
>VNWX01001038.1:0-16935 GCA_009869905.1 Ceratophysella communis
TTCTTCTGCCAGGAGGTTTCCCACTAAAAAGTTTTGCCCTCGGATGCATTAGATTTCGCGTTCTTTACCGTGGCGCACTTTGAAAATGAAAAGTTTTTTCTTCTATAGCCGAGTACGTTTGGGCGCGCATTCAAATAAAAAGAACAGCCTTAAGCATAATCTCGCTCAGAGCTAACTTCTCATACAGAAAGTTTAACTTTCAGTGTATGCTAGTAATCTCTGTCATTCTCTCTCTCGCCCGCGTTCAAAACAAAACAATACTTGTATTTACCCTTGTTTATGCATTACTGGTCTGAGAAATTTTCATGTTTCTACCATGTCAGTCATGCATATGCTAAGAAATGTATAGAACAATAGTGGCGTACCTTTGAGGAGCGTGAAATACAGAGCAGTGTGTATGAGGAGGCTGATGTTGCTGGTCAAAGAGCGAGAGACGATCATGGCTGGATGGCGGGATTGACGGATGCTGCGGTTGGTCGTCAGTTGCGGAGATGTGGGAGCGCTGGTGAAGAGCGGAGTGCCAGGAGGAGTCGCGGCGTGTAACTGAGGCGGGCTGGAGAAAGCGGGTGCTGGAGAGGTTGAGATGCTGGAGAGCTGAGCCTGGCTGCTGCGTGGCACTCCGACTCAATCAGTGGCTGAGTTGGGTAATGCGGAGAGAAAGGAGCTGGAGAAGTGAGCCACAAATGATCATTAAACCAGGAGTCTCATTATAATCGTCCGAGATGTAGCTTTCACTCAGAGCGGGCTAGAGCTCCTATCCGCCAACAATCTCATTATCCTTTGTCTCCGCCACCCCAGGCACCCTCCCTGCCCCAGCAGCCACTTCAAGGCCCCACCACCACTCATCTCCCAAAACAAACTGTCACCTCCGTTATTTATTAGCATATTACACTCGCCTCCAGGGCTCCCACCACGGCCCCAACCAACTTCCCCCATTAGTCAGACCCACTCTGTATTTCTTTTGTGATAAGACCCGCTTTCCTATCCCATAAGCATAACCTCTTCCTGTTTATCTTAACTTTTTCCTCTCATATTCTCCCTATCTCAGAGCCGGATGACCAATAAAAAGCTCATGCCACAAACTTTCTCAGTTTCGGAGGACTTCCTGGCCCAAGTGCCCGAGTGCTCCGAGCTAGGCCTAGGCCTCTCGATTGATGCATGAGGAAATGAATAAGTGGTTTTGAGCCGTCCTCCTGGGCTTGGCTCAGATGAGAAAGACGTGAATCAATAGTTCAATATGCTCGTGCTGTCACAGAGCTAGAGAAGCCCAGCAGATGCTGGTCAGATATTATGTAAGCAGAACTGACCCTTTCGTGATAAATAAAGGGAGGTTAATATAGAGTCTGGCGAGACATGAGCTCCTGCTGCCCAGTGACTCGGCCGAGACAATGGATAAAATCATTATTTGAACTCCAAGTCCTCGTAAGTCGTGGTCCTAATACGCTCTCCTTCCTCTTCTGCTCGCTCGTGGCAAGGCTACTTTCTCCGACCAGACGGCCGTTTGCAATTGAACATCCGTTTCTCACAAGAGATTTTCTCTGTCGAACAGGGATTCCGGGAATTCAATTTGGCTTGCCTTCCACTCATTTATCATCCCTTTGATTCTCGGCTCTTCTGCGGCATGTAATCCAAGCTTCCCTTGCCTCACCAACCCAGCTCGCCTCACTTACGAAACCCTAATGGGACCCTCTTAATTTACTCCACCCTCAAATAACTTGTACTGCATTGTCACAACTCATGTTCACCAAGCTCTCTCCTCTGCTTTCTCCTTACATACGTGATATTTCCAAAGCTCGGACTTGCCTTCCCGACGACCTACCGAAAACATAATGCTGCACGTTGTTTTCCTTTGCCTTAAGGTCTTCGCTTCTGCCTACAGTCTTCCCATGTTACTGAATTGCTGGCACAACTAAAGAGTACTAAAATTAGAATTTCTTCGACGAGTCCAATTTAACAAAAGTCCGCTTGCTCCAGATCTTATGCTGTTTTGATGATCTGCTTATGTATCCCGGAGCGTGCTAAGTTATCGCCTGACAATAGCGGAGAAAGGAAAAGCCGTGTCCTTTATGTATTTGAGCACCCGTAGGAAATATAGGAGCTTCTAACAAAAAACAGGTAATAAGCTGGGTTGATGAACTCATAACCTATTGCTCCTTGCGTCATTCCGGCTTTATCGTGAACGATTTATTAATGGTCGATACACAAGAGCCTTCGTGCTGCCGGAGTGCCAGGATCAATTACAGAAATGCTGAGGGATTTTTTCCAAAGAAGTCAATTACACGGGAATGGACTTATGAAACGCTAAGACTCAATGAAGCTCAATTGTTGCTCGTTAACTCTGGAGGCAGCCTGAGCACGAGGAGAGTGCTCTTGTAATTATCTTTATTAAGATATGATACAGAGGATTGGCACTCGGCGTGAGTTTGTCTAGGCTGAGAGAAGACATTTGAAGTGAAGCCAAGGAGCCGTTTTTCTAACAAATGCCTTCAAATGGGCCCAAGCATGAGAATACTTCAAGTCCGCAGTGGAGCGTGAGCCATTCCGCCTCGAGAATGCACAGGAAGGAAGGGAAACTTTAGCTCTGAAGAGTCGACTACTTCTGATACAATGAATTTGACAACTAATTCTTTTCTTAATCCGGTCTCTATTTGATTTTCTCTCCACTTTCTTTGTCGCGCTCACTCTCCACAAGCAATAATACTTCAAACACGCTCATATGACCCCTTTAAGGCTTCTTATATGACGCAGGTAAAAAGCAGGTCTTCCAACCAGGAAACGGACAGCGGCAATCCTGAACCACAAAACTCTGATTTCAGCAGAATTTTCGCTCGAGGAGGTTCACATTACATATCCAGTTAAAATTTGTATTCCAAAAGTCCATGTTATGCATACAAATCGGAGTCCAGGACGACAGTGCCAAGTTTTTCGGTTTTTTGTACTTGAGAGGGAAAATATTGGGAGCCCGTGGAGCAGACTTCAAGCTCAGAATCTCATAGCCTCCGTCCAGGTAGACTCTCCTTCAAATCCAGACATGGGGAATACATAGTTCTTTTGAAGGAGATGGTGGAGCGTCTTAGCAGATATCGCTTTTCCTTTTCAATCCATTCGAGGCGAGAGAAAGCTGTTCCAAACACCAACAGACCAGAGATACGTTATGGTCCATTTTGTCAAAAAAGTTTTTTACGATTCTCGACTGCTTCCGGCTCTTGATGATAGCACTTACTGTAGAAGAGCTCAGTACACGCCAATCACCTCCAACCTCATTTGTAGCATTTTCGGAGAAAGCCCTTCTACGCCCGCCAGTGTTTTCAATCAGGTCTTGAGTCTCAGTTATGGACGTATTTGTTTCTCAATGCTCGGCATAACTGCCGCTTTCAATTTGCACTGACATTATTAGGTGCTAGTCGCAATATGTTTTCCTGACAACCCGCTGTGCGAGTAGGAGACGGAGTAATCTGGCGTCTTACCACTGCTGCTGCTGCTGGAATAATGTGCTCCTTGCATGGTCGAGACAGGGCTGCTGCTGAGGTGCTCTGGGCTTGGACGACGGAGGTGAAGGAAGTGAAATTAGCATGGGTGACAGAGTAAAGTGAAATTCCTTTGGTAGCTCTCGAATTCAAATTTGAGTCCGCAGTCGTTCGTCGGTCGAGAGGGGGATCAGGGCTCCTTAGCGATTACAGAATTTCTCTAACTTAAGATATGATAGCTATGCGAGTTTGCTTTCACTCATGAATAGATTACTCTGAGTTCTCGACAAGAACGCTCTACGTGACTCGACTTGGAAGTGAAAAGTTTATTCCGCAACACTGCCAGTCCCCTGAATATTTTACAATTATTCAATGATGAGCCTGCTTCTCGACCTCCTTCTCTCCACATTAAGCTGCATATAAAATAAGCTCAGACGGAGGTCATCATGTCCAAACAGCCTTAACCGCGCAGTAAGCATTAAGTATTTAGGCCGATTTTGATAAATTAACAGAACCAGAGCAGAGAGACGGCTACGTGCTGACTCCTGAACGGAAAGTTTATTAATTAAAAAGGAAAACAAAGTGCGTGCTCTCGCTCTCCCGCCGCTCAACAAAGACCTCTGTCCGCAATGACCAGAAAGTTGGGGAGCACAAAGATCAATTAATCATTATTCCCTCCTTTCTTTTTTGCCCAGACGTCCGTGGAGCATATCAATCTTCATTAAGCCCCTAAGAGCTTTATAGCACAAGATTCCGCAGGTCATTTTTCCTTATGAACTTTCCCATCCACCGCCGCCCCTTACTTTATCATACTCCCGTCACACTCATCCTCCGCTCGACCACAGGCTCCACGTAGTCAATACTACGGCTCAGAGCAAGATGTCCGTCGAATATGCTTCTCCAATAGATCACTCCGCTCTCCGGCTGTTCCTGTCAAATATGTGTCAAATGGCGTCGCAATTCAATATGCATATTTCATTTCAATGCACCAGCAAGGGATTGTCGCCTATGAAAACGTATGACCTAATTCCTGGCAACTGTTCCATCAAGCTCATTCATGAGCCAAGAAGGTACACATCGTCCTGAAGCCTAGCACATAGAAAGTAATCACGGTGATCCCATCACTCTTCGTATTAATTAATTCAGTTTGTCATGCAAATCTTGTTTAGACTAGGCTTGCAAACTTTAAAATATGCATGAAAAAAAAGCAATTCCCAGGAAAGTAGTTCTGCTTGATTTTGCTCGTAAGGTCTTGGAAATGGACTGAGACTAGTGCTCGAGACTAATAGGGGAACTATGGATTGAACGGAAAATAGATTTTTTAAATGGAACGGCGTGGAGTGCTTTTGACTTTTTCGCATTCTGGGCCAAGGAAGTGAGGCTGCTGGAGATTTGTCAGGAGTTTAAGGAGAAAGAGAGGCTGGCTGGAGCAGCAGGAAGAACGGGAGAAAGCAGGCAAATGAGATTTGGGCTCCACTTCTTCAAGGACCAGGTGTGTTTGACACTCGAAGCAATTCAAACAGACCCCGAGCACATGATACCATGGCTACTCCAGACGCCTATTGTGCCCCATGCCCGTCCTATTTATTACTTCCTCATTCTCATCCGTCCCTCTCAGCCCTCCTAAATTGGAAATATTTAATGCTTCCTTTTATATGCTCTCCTGCCACACGGCTTTATGTCCCATCATCTCCCACTTCCCTTGCTTTCTCCTTGGACTCTTGCTCGCTAGCTAGGACTAGGCCCATGTCCCAGCTCAACACCTCGGCCATACTTGATGCTCGTTAATTGAGTTATGACTAACTTGGAATATGATTTTCAGGAAACGAGCTCCACTTTCTCCGCTGAAGGGAGTCAGGGGGACTCGGAAGTTCCTCGAGTGCTCGACCATTCCTACGGCTTCCTTCCAGCAGCCCAGAAGATGATGAATTTTGAGCAAGGCCGGTGCTGTTGCAGGTTGAAAGTGGATGGTTGAAGAAAGGAGGAGTTGAAATTTGCAATGTACATTCCTGGGAAGGTACTTAGGAGAAGTTGGGCACTAAAGTATTGATAGGAAAGGAGACAAGGGACTCTTCTATAGTTTATCTCAGCTTTCTTCCAGATGACTCAAGGAGCAGGGGAGTGTTGTTGTGGGAAGCTCAGAAGAGCAGCAGCACTCCTCCTTTGCTTCCCTCCACTTCTCGCCAAGAAAATGAGGGGTGAAAGCAGGGAGAAAGGAGCTCCGTGCTGCTGCTGTGTGCTATTAACAACGGACTCGACTGGCGGCGGTGCGAGGCCTTTAGAGCTGAGAAGAGAAAGACCACAGGAAAATGAATCTCTGGGGATCGTTCTGCTCGCACAAGTGCCGCCGCATTTTCCACCTAAGCTTTTACGTGCTGGGACCAATCTCAACATTTCCGTGATTTTGAATTATGAGTATTAGTTATCACTCCACACGCTTCCCACTCCCACCGCCCCATCTCTCACTTCCTAATCTGAGCTCCCGTCTTCTCAAAAAAACCCTCCTGCCAACCGCCGCACAGGGACGCATAAATATAAATAAGGAGCACCACTGTCTGCCATTCCCCCGCAAACATCTTCCCCTGACACCCAACACTCAATTCCAGATAACAATTACAATTTACAATCACATCACGCATTCACGGACAAAGGCCTTCCGTCCTATCCTAACATGCCCTATATTTCAAAAGCATCTTTACACAAGAATGGGATGTGTCAAATAAATACTGAAATAGGGCTCTCAAGTCTCGGCTATCTCCCTGATGAGTTTCTTAGCAGGCCAGGAATTATGCTCCTTGATGGCTGCTTCTGATTTTCATACATGTTAGCATCGTTATTATGCACCCTAGCTTCCCGTTCAGCGGCTTTGAACTTTTGTACTACTTGTTTGCAGATATTATTGATGCTTTGCCTCAAAAGTTTCTGTCCGTTTTAATTCCAAGTCTTGTTTTAACGGTGATAGTTAAGTTCTACCTGGAGAATAAGTACATTTCAGTGATGGGAGCGTGTTGAAGAGACAGTTTTGGAGTTGGAGACATTTGGTTCTGTATATATTATTCATTAATTGTGTTTGTTAAGATAAGGAAGTTGGAGTGAGGCTCGAATCCGGTCCTCTGCTTTCTCCAGCCAAACTCCCTTTCACTCCGAAAACTCATTCGCTCCACTGAACTTCTTGGTCGGAACTTTTCTCGCAGAATCTTCATCGTTAGACTCAAATGATCTATAGAGAACCCACTGAGTTGGAATAGTCCAAGGGCTGGCTGTGATGAAGTTCATTCCGAGTCCCACTCAAGCAACTTGTTAATATGTAGCCACATTCATATGAACATCCAAAATCCGCCCAGACTTGCCTTTTGCCAATGCTTGATTCTTTCAATTCAAAGAAAATGAAAGGCACCATTCATTCCTATAGCTTATGGTTCATATTCTAGATGCTTTCAAAAAATATGCTGTGCCTTAAATCGTGATTTATAATGCCGTTTCCTGTTACTAATTAGCAGCGGCTTAATGGATTTAGCCTGGTCTGAGTAAATTTGAAAAATAATGAGCATGGCGGAGATCTTGACATGAATTATGACGCTATAATAAATGTAATTTAGGCTGCGCCGCAGTTCAATTGTGGAGATGCAGTTTCAAGATTGAAGGGTCCAGTGGGGATGAGAGATGAGGCTGAACGGATTAGAGGTAGCTGAGATGAGATGAAGAATCCGGGAGTTGGTTTTCTGGGAGACGGAAGCGGATTTGCATGAAGCCTGTCCGCGAGTTGCGGAGTTTGAGACGGAAGAAGAGCTGGTATGTTGGATTGGCGGCGGTTGTTTTTGCCTTGGTCTATGATCGTCTGTGAGTCCGCGTAGGCAGAAGGCAGGCAGGACAGCTGGGTGTTTCACATGTCCATTTCTTTGACTAGTGCTGCTCTGCGCAAATTCTTGTTCAGTTTCCCGTCTCGCCACACATGACGGAGCTCCTGGTGGTGGGGAAGTGGAGAGTGTTGTGTCATAATAATACGGAGCAGAAAGCAGCAGAATTCATATCGATTTTCTCCCAATCCTGCTCATGAGTTTGAGTGACAGACGCTATTCTTCTTCCAGCAGCACACAGTTTGTTTAAAGCAGATGATGAGGATTGAGTGAGAGTGACATCCCGCTCATTTTCCTTTGTTTTCTCTGAATGTCGGCTGTCTTGCGACTCGGAGTTCCAAATGCTAATCCGCCCACTCTTACTCTCGCTTTCTCTGCTCTGCCCGCAGCAGTCCGGGAATAATTACTCTCGCCTGACCCCGCTCCGCTCACCACCATCATCACCACACGGCCTCGCTATCACTTTCTGACTCAGTGACTCGGGCAAAAAAGGCCGGGAAATTGAGCCGCAGAACTTGTTGAATAATGCAGGCTTAGATTTAATACGATCCCGAACTTAAGTTTCATTTTCTCAGATTCTCGCCTTAACTTATCACTCTCGAGCGCCTGGCTTGTCACTTCCATTCTGGAGAAACAACAAGGCGTTTGCTTGGGAGACTCGTGCTTTCTCCGCACGTAGTGCCTGACGCCGCATCTTCCGCATCTTCACGCTCCGCTGAAGAAAGAAATAGGGCAAGAGTAATCCCAAATACGCTTCGACATTTATTGAATCCATCCCGGAGATCCTTATAATTAAGCCAGCAGCCGTCTGGGCCTCAGCTCATCAGCCCCTTTGATCTGCTCACTGATTTGAGTAATCTCCTTAGTCCTATTAATTAACCGCAGCGTCTCAGACTCGCCTCTCTTGGCCGAGTCAATTAACGCACCATCCAATTAGTTCAGACTTTAATGGAATATTCACTATGTGAAACACGTTCGGCCTGCTCCTCGCCAACCGCTGTCGAGCTCCGCGGAACTTCAAAGACATGGGATTGGAAGTCCTTCCGTGGATGAAATCCCCGAGAACCCTCCGCAGCCTGCATCCTGAAACCAAAATTATAATTTCATAAGCTCTGTGTCTCGGCGGGACTGACTGACTGGGAGCAGTAAACTACATATATACTATTGTAGAAGACCCAGAGGAGAGGCATACCTGGTCTTAATTTTTCCGGCGTTCTCCAGGGCGAAAGAGGCTGGTGGTTGGGCTGCAGAGAAGGAGCAGAGAAGGAGGCTTGTGATTAGTGCTGTCTGAGGCAGGAAAGTATAATTAGAGCTCAAGAGAAAGTGGTTACTTATTCTATTATGATTATTGGGTTGAACGCACTCGTAACGATTGGCATATCGTCCCGCGTTCTGGAACTCACGTGTCGTCGCTTTCTCCTCGTGAAACCCCCCGCTTCCTATGGATTGTAACTGAATTAAATTCTTCAACTTTCTTAATCCCATTACTTTTCATTAAGGAAAAAAGCTGGGCTCCCGGGGCTTAAGTGACTCGGAATGGCAACATGTCGTCCTTACGTAGTTTGGGCAGAGACGGAGTCTGGGCGTCCGAGTCCGAGCCAATGCTCTCGTACTCCTCCTCGCTCTCATCAGCGTTATGAGATTTGCCCAACTTTGAATTGCAGATATTTCGTTCACGCTGCATCAAAAGAATGAATTAAAAACTTTCTCCGAGCCAACAGAAGAGTTGCCTTGGAGGCTCAGTCAGCCCTTCCCTTAGGGGACTCGCCCGGCTCCCTTCCTCGCTCACCTGGGTGCATATGTAGAAAGCGTTTGAGTTGGAAGCGTGTTGAAGCGCGACGGAGGAGGGAGAGTAGAAGGATTCCTTCCGCGCTCGGTCTTTGAGCTCAAACGTGGCATAGGGATACATGTCGTCTCCGGACTCTGGAAAAGAAAAATGCGGATCAGCTCAAAAGCCTTCTCGGCCAAAGAGAAGGAGGGCAGAGATCGGAAAAGATGCTCGTACGTGGAATGAGATCAAAGTTGCTGGAATCAGGATTCTTGAGCGGAGTCGCCTTCTTAACAGTCATATACACTTGTTGAGAGTTCTGACAGTTCTGCTTGAAGTAGGTGAAGGACTCTCCGGGTGCAGAGAGCTCGTTGGATCGGCCAGCACGCAGCTCTACACAGAACAAGCAAGCACGTCAATTCCCTCAGTCAGTAGTCAGAAACAGTCCGAGCTTTGAGCTGGAAATGCGCTACAAAAACGGACTCACTTCTCGTCAACAGAAAGCAGAGGCCGCCCATGAAAAAGACGGCCACCAGAGCGGAGAGGAGGACTGGACCCATCAACCTGAGATTCAAGTAGAACGGAGGCGAAAGCGGCTTGTCCACGGCATTCGACGGCTCACGCGTTCAGGCCTGCCGCACAACAAATGGAGCAATCAAACCATGAAGCTCAGCTCTAAAACTCTCACCAGGACTGACTTACGCAGAGACCCTAGAGTATCCGCAGTGGTAGTGACTTCCGTCGTGCCAGCATCATTCGTCGCAGAAATCTTTATAATGTAGGTCGTCTCTTCTCGTAAGCCTAGTAAATAAACGCTTCGCTTCTCCCGATTTAGACTTTCGTCCACTAACAAATCAGAAAAGACACAAGTTGACATTTCGAAGCTGGGACTGTGCGAGCGGAATTATTGTCAAGGCCAATTACCAGTCTTCCAGTGATATTGACTGCTCTCACGATACAGCACCCTGAAGTTATGAATCGGACAGTTGCCTTCGTTCCAGGCATCGCCGAGCCGAACTCGAATCCAAGACGAGTTCACCTGCAGCAAGCTTTGTGGAGGAAAGGCGAGGAAGGGCTTGGATCCCAGAGTACTGATATTCAGCGTTTGACTGGGCTTACTCATCCCAGCCCTGTTGTACGCAGTCAGGTACATCTACAAGAGACATGGGATCAAATCTCATCCATCAATTGTTCCAGCATCTGGGGTTGCTGGAGCAGAGGGAATGCAAATGCGAGAATAAAAGTCAGAATCAGGAGCGTAGAATTGAAAAGCTTGGAAATGGATCTAATTCCGTGGTTTTCCATTAGCTGGATGAAAGTGGAATATGTTTGGGGGACTGGAATAAGAAGGAAAGCTGTTTACTTGGTAAGCAGTGCCACAGCGAAGATTTTGAATGAGGTGCTGGTTGAGCTGTCGCTGCAGTCGGCGCTCGAGCCACTCATCTAATACTTGCATGTGGAGCAGAAAGCCTTTGAGTGGCGCTCGGCCAGAGTCTACGAGCGTCCATCGAATGGAAATGGAGCTCGAGCTGGCCGCACTTCCGTCCAGCAGCGGCGGCTGAGGAGGCTCTACACATTAGCCAATTAAATTATTCTCACTTGTGTGGAGCGCGGAGAGGTCTGACGTGCTCGCCAGGATTTATTCGACCTGACCCTCACCCTGCACAACGAGGAAGTAGAAGATCCGCTCACTCCGGTAAGTGATGCCGTCCCAGAGGTAGGTGGGCTGATTGCAGGAGTAGTTACCGCCGTCTGCTCGGCTCAGTCCCTTTATCTCCAGCCACGACCCGTCCGCCTCAATCCGGTGCCTGAATCACGAGCAAAAAGGATGAAGTGGAAAACTCCGGGCTGCGACAACTGAGAAAATTGGCTCTATTGTGGTGCTCGTCAATTCCAATTAATTCCAGTCATGCTAAGTTAAGAGACTCTCTGGAGCAACTTGTTAGAGCTTAGATGGGCCATGCTCATTGTCAGAAGAAGAGCCGGGAATAGGCTCAATAATTTCTGGAAGCAGTCAAAGTCCGTTTGTCGCGGAACGAAGAGGCGTCTGGAGCTTACCTGTCCGTTTCCTTTAGGATTTTGCTGAAGTGGAACCAAGTCCTGACAGGACTGCCAGCTCCCGTCTCACAAGCAAGACGGACGTCTGACTTGGCCACGGCGTAGACGTGCTGGCCAAAGGAAAGGAGCCCTCCGCCGAGTTCTGCAGACAAGAAAGGGAATTCCCCTCGGACTTTCACTCCACATTATGAGCCTCGCACTTAGCCAAATACACACTAAAATCTCAACTCACGACTCTGATTTGTTGGCTGAAGTGTAATGGAAGTGTTTACTCCCTCGCCCATCTTGGTCGAGGCAGAGATGTGGACGGTGAACGGAGGAGTCAGGTCCTTTACCTAAGCACATCGTAAGCATTAGCCATCCATTCCTTCCTAACAGCCCCATCGACTCTCTCAGCCCTCAATTACTTCGATTCGCGTGATGTTGGGCGGAACCGTGACAGTCCGCAGCTCTTCCATCCGGTTCCCCATCATATACACGCTGTACTTGAGCAACTGGCCGTTCTGCTCCCAGAGCGGCGGTGAAGTCCAGCACACGACCACCGATGACACGGTCCGCACTGCTTTCACCTGCTCAGGAGCTCCAGGGATGTCCTCTTCTGTCTGGCAGTAAATTGGCTTGCTCAAGTCTCCGCTTCCTGTAAGGCAACCCGAATGAGCCACTCAACTTTCTCCGGCTCTCTCCAGGCTCTCAACACACGGAGTTCTCATTAGACCCGAAGCCCTGCTCTGCCTGCCCTACGCCTCGAGTCGGGAACAAAAGCGTGCAGTAGCCCTTGTAGGCGTTCATGCAGAGTGGGACTGAGGCAGGGATTTGAGCTCGAGTAACCAGACAGGCAGCTTAGTCTATTTACATTCCGAGGTGTCAGCAGGCAGTAATAAATGTATTATATTAAGAAGCCGCCAAGACTCATTCCAATCCCAGGAGAATCATAATTTATATGTAGAACCAAATACTTGACTCGCTCAGGATTATTATTACTCTGTAGAGGTATCAGTTGCGGAGCCAGTTTCCTTGTACAACTCGAGCGTCTTATTTCTGCTGTCTACTCCGCTGTCATTCTAGTAGCAGGCCAAGGATACAAGCGCGTTTCTCGTTTCTCAAGCACGTGTTTTGCACGAGCTGCCAGCCTGACTGTTTCCCTACTTGGCATTCACACTATTTCCTCAAACAAATTGAAATTTTTGTATTATAATTGAATTTATACTATGCTCAAGGAACGAAGCAGGAAGTGAAAGTTCGTGGTTCCACTGCTTCCCCACGGAGTCCTAATAAAGGAACAACTGAATAACTCTTACCTATTCTCGTGTATGCCAGAACTTGGACTTCGTAGATGGTGTATTTGGCTAGGTTATCGATGAGAACGCTAGTATCGGTTGTATTGAGCGTGATCGTATCGTCCGCAACTGCATCACAGGAAAAAGTGTTGATTTCACAGGTCCAAGCTACGCCCACGTCGCCCTGAATGATTCCTTACCTGCGTAATCCAAGTCGGATCGCTGTAGATACACAATATAGCCTTGAACGACACCTCTCGCCATTTGATGTGACATTTGATTCCAGTTGATTTGGAGTTTCTGAGACGTGAGCGTGTAGCAAGACACGCCTTCAGGGGATCCGAGTGGAATGTCTTCCAGCGTCGTTCCATAGTACTTGTCAGATAATGGTCCAGACCCGAACTCGTTGAATGATTGAACAACAATCTGAGGCATAAAAAAGCTTCCAATTACAAGCTAAACCCTCAAAACCACTGGTAAATGATAATAAATAGATTGAGATACCTCGTATTTGGTGAAAGGAGTTAGACCCAGAAGAATCGTTTCATAGGCCGGGTTTTCGACTGTGATGAAAGCATATGGCTCTCCTTCTCCGTTGAACTTTTTGTAGCCGATATTGTAGCCTAGAACTTCTCCATTGCTCCAGGAAATGTGGTCCCATTGAACTTTGAGTTGTGTGGAGAGAACAGGAGTTACAATGAATATTTTTGGGCGGCATTTCAGGCGCTTCTCCATTTGTGCTTGCCTCCAGTTTCTTAAAGAGTTACCAAAGGAAATCTCTCAATTATCTCCTGCAACTGGCAAGTAAGACTCTGCAACTAACAGGCCTTCTAAATACCTCACTCTCCGAACTCCCAATCGCGTTCTCTGACGTGATGTAAAAGTAGTACTTGGTGGCGGGCCTTAAATTATTGATGGTTTCTGAGAAGATGGAGTCCGTTCTCAGAAATCCGACTTTGTACGTGTTGGAAACTGCAAGGCTGTTCCAGGATCCTGAGCATGAATTCAGACGAGAATTAAATATGATGAAACTTGAATGGTCAAGGAGCAGCATAGCTTAATAAGACGAGCAAATACCTCGTTCTGTACGATACTTGACAATCATTCTTGTGCCCTCTCCGCTGGATTGTGTGAGGAGCCATCCTAGCTCAATGAATCGTGATCCCTGAGAAATGACATGGAGGTTGGTGGGCGTCTCGGGCGGTTCTGACATATGAAAGGAAATCAGTCAAGTTTAGCAGAGCCACTTGTAGTAGTGAGACGCCTTGGATGTCAGTTCTTTGGAATTGATTAGAATTCCAGACAGAATGCAGATTGAACTGAGTGAGCATGTATTATTATATGGCACAGACCCAGAATGAAGAGCCAGCTAGATCTTTCATCTCTCCTGCATGACCCCATTATGCCAACTGAACTGGAATTACAAAGGTTCGTAGCAGAACAAGTGTAGGGCTGTGAGCCGTCCTCCTTCCGCACGTTGCTCAGAGAAAGCTCGGACGAGATCCCAACGCTCGTGTTCACCGTCTTCACCACGTATCTGCCAGGCCAGAACATCAGAGTCACTCATCGTCAAATGTCTAATTGGATAATTTGCCCTCGGGCTTGATAAAAGCGAATTTAGTACAAGTGAGTTTAATTGGCTTAATTATTGTTTATGGCTGAAATATTCGGGTGACAAATTTAATTGCAGGCGTTTGAATTCATTGATGTCCAGACTGTGTCTCAATTCCCATATTTACGTCGCTATACCAAATAAGAGGATAGAGAAAGCAGAAGGTTCACCTGGTGTCCAGAAGCGGGTTGATCTCGTGGGGCCCTCTGTGCCAGCGCACAGAAATCGGGAAGTCTCCACTGAGCTGGCAAACTAGCACTGCCGTACTTCCCGCCCTCACAGTTGCGTTCCTAGTTCCATGTATTTTGGCCGGAGCTGGAGAAAGTAGAGAGGAATTAGCGGGTTCTCACTTTCTCCCTTGCACCGCCACCTGGGTTCTATGCGGAGAAAGTCGAGCGGGTCTGTGCCTTATTTGCGACAGAGGGAGAAAGCGAGGCTCTAGAGCAGCCCGTGCTTTCTCCGCTCAGAGGCCGAGTCAGAACAGAGGTTGACAAGAGAATGGGTAATCTGATGGTGGGATCTAGATTACTTTCCAACTCTGTCTCGTGCCTGCGATTCATCAGGATAATGAGGCCTGTGAGCCTTCTGTAACGACTCGGGACGTACCATTCACTTTGATATGGACTAATTTACTAATCCCCGATCCAATCCCATTAACTCCTTCGCAGATGAACGTGGGTGTCTTTCCGTCGTGTGCAGACAGTTTAGAGATGAGCAGCGTTCCGTTGGGAAAGGAGACGACGTTGGGGAGCGGGGAGTGGTGGGAGAAGCTCTGGACCGGGATTTCCATTTCACGCCGGGTCAGATCTGCAGTTTGGCAGAAAACAGAAAGCAGGCATACTATCAGCATCCAGCCTCATTCCCCATCAAAACAAAATAGATCTAATCCGATTACGAGAAATGAATTATTTATGAATTTTTTCCCCAAAACGGCATGGACCATTGGACTATAACATATTGGCTTAGGCCGCTCGTCTCCGGCTCGCTCGCCAGGCACTAAGCCACTAAGTCGGGGAAAGCGGAGATGTTTGGAGAAATGGGTCTCTGCACCAGCCCCGTCCAGCCAGCATTATGGCAGGAAAGGGAAATGGGAAATCTGAATCCAGCCATTAATCTTCTCCCTCTTCGCCTACCTCAAGATGCTTCCCACTTAAATGAACTCGGGCTTTTGATAGCAAGAAACAAGGACTCCCTCCACCCAGCCCCACGCCACCTTCCTTCCTCAAATATGAAAGACCCACCCTTGGAATCCCTGGAAACTTACCCGACTTTTTCCAGGCGATCTTAACGGCCGGAAAGCCATCGGCCGCACAGTGCAGAACAAGAGGCTCGCCCTCAACGGCTTCCGTGTCTCTTGGCTCCTGTATCCACTTGGGAGGGACTAAATGCAGACAAGGATGCCAAATGTTAATTTTATCCTTTCGCTAGCCAAATGACAGTGCAGGCAGCATTGTGTATCGTGAGCCATTGAGTAAGAGTGAGTGAGAGCAAACCGCTGTCGTCGGTGCAGTGTCCGGCCAGAGTGAGTGAGTGGGTGAGCGTGGGTCAGAGAAAGCATGTTGCATGCAAGAGGCCGAAGCGGATTGAGGAATGTCAGCAGCTTTTCAAGTATTTAGCACTCCATTAATGTTGGAGATCTGGGCCGCAGGGCCTGTTCGCAAGAGTTAATCTGGGCTGCTGGGAATGTGGCTCGGAGGCTGGGCCATTAAGATGTTGACTGATCTTGAGTGGGGGTGCGGGGGAGCAGATATAATGAACAGAGAAGGAAGAGCATCTTGGCTACTGTTCTGGGGAAAGCTGGGCTGGTGTGAGGCGTTGTCTCCGCTCCGCAGCCACGCTGTTCGACCGCAACGAGTTGTGGCAGAAGATGAGCTGGGAGAAAGGAAAGTGGACTCGGCGGGGCCTGGCCGGCAATAAAAAGCGAAGCGGGCTCAAGCTTCATGCAAATTATCCACTCATGCTAATGAAAAATAGGAGGAAACAAGAGGAGGCTAAAAGCAGCAAAGCTGGCATTAATTATTCCTAACTCGGGAGACTCGGCCCATCCGGCCCAAGTGGCAAGCAAGGTGCAATTTGGACCTCCTCTGCCCACAGCAGCAGCAGAGCCGAGTCAGAATCTTAAGTGTAGCTTCGCATTCAACGGCACAAGTGCTTGGCGTGCTGGCTTATTTCTCGGTGCATTTCCTCAGAGACAGCTCCAGAAAGTTTTACCATAGACAATAAGGTTTGCTGTATGGCTGGAATTCCCGTAGCGGTTCCCGACCAAGCAGGTGTAATTGCCGGACATGGCCTGGTTGGCCGAGTCAATGATTAGCATTGAAGAGAACTTGTCTACTTGTAGGATTCGGAGTGAAAGCTCGGCAGGATCCAGCAGTTCGAACTCATCTTTGAACCACTTGAAAGTGATGGACTCGACTCCTTGATTGTTCACCAAGCAGTTCACTTGCACCCGTTCACCTTCGAACACGTCGGGAAAACGGAACTTGGAGATTGTCGGACTCACTTCCAAAAATAAAACCCATTTCGTTAGCAAAGCTTGTGCATGCACTAATTCAGTTAGGATTCAAAGTATAGTCCCATAGAAGTCAAAGCCTCAAATTTCTACGCCTCCAGAAGTCCTACCTAATTTATACCGAATATACAACAACAATGGCGCTTTAGCATGATCAAGCACGCACTTTCACTTACCGCGTCGTCAAAGTAGGGCAACTCAACAGAAATGCATGACTTAACTAATACGACCATTGATACCGTTTGCCCGAGCGACTCATTGGACTACAGATTTCAGGTCACGTGTCTATTTAGTTTTATACGCTTAATCTGATGATTGGTAGCCTGTGTTAATAGTTCGTGCGAGCACACGGTACCTGACATTTCTCGGTGTCATGTAATGTGT